>SRMA01026295.1:46549-289049 GCA_007224835.1 Danionella cerebrum | reverse complement strand
ATTTTTAACGTCGAACCTAAGGATCCTGTCCCCAACTCGTGAGTAACACTAAGTCTGCCATTGTTTCGATTTAATACAAAGATGAGCCCAACACTCATTACCACCAAAAAGCTGCGGACACCTTTCCACATGACTGAGGGGGGAGGGGGTCAGCATTAACTCAGGATCATTTAAGGGCCAGACAAGTATTTTTAAATAAAACTATTTTGTGAATGAATCTTGTACAACACAAACTTCCTAGAGAACATTAATATTCAGAACAGATCGGCGTCGATTCAAATCTGTTCAAGGCACTTCAATGCTCTTGAGGACTTGAGTTTAAAATAGAGAAGTGTCTTGTTACCTTTGGAGTCTCCAGTTTGTGTGAGCTGTATATTGTCAAGTGACACCACTCATCTTCGGCATCCAGTGAACCCTCTTAGAAATCCTGAGGCTTTAGAGAAGCTTGGTGCATTTAAACCAGAGGAGGGGATTAAATTAAATATTTCAGGGGTTGCCAGATCCTCCTTGAGGGGTCCATGTACAAAACAGCAGCGTTTGCTGTAATAATTTCAATATTAAAAAAACTGTTTGTCAATATTTAGCGTTGTATAGCTAAGTTATTTTAGCCAGTGCTAAAAGCTTATTTTAGCTTAATTCAAGTCCTCCCTTCGATCATAAGTAAAACAAAACAAAAACAGTTTCTTGCTGATGCTCAGATGCAGAGATACAAGTCTTCTTAAGTGGTTGCTAAGGTGCACAGTTGGGTTGCTAGGGTGTGGTAAATAGTACGTAACCTCAGTAGCACTAAATTAGTTTTCAACTTGCAATTAACAACAACGGAGAGCGTGATGGTATTAAAGCAAGCCTTGAAAACATGTTTTTGTTATGTTTCTGTTTCAAACAGGAGTTAAAGTGATTGAAACCCAGGCTCCCAGAGGAAGTGATGGGGGCTGTGGTGTCTCGCTGGAGGGTACATGTGCTGCACTCACTCAAACACTGGATTAACTCAGTTCTGCCAGAATATAGAATGCATCTATAATTGACCTTCTCTCGTGTGATGTCACAGGCCAAGCCGTCCACTGTGGAGGTTTTGGAGGCTCTTGATAAGGTAAAGCCTCTGTTTTCATTCACTGTCTCTGAATGCTGTCTTCAGTAATAGTTCTAATGCAGGAACGAAAGTTCTTGGTCTGAGTTTGTTGTGGTTTGGGGGACCTTCACCTCCAGCTGTATTCCCCTTCATGACGCACGGTTCTGCTCTGAGAGCTTGTGAAGAGATGTTTCCTTGATACCGTGATGCTGTTAGCTGTTCTTCAGTTTGATATTAGCAGTGGAAGGAGGGTCCGTAGCTTCAGGGAAGTTTATTTTAGCTGCAGCGCTGTCTCTGGATTAACACTGAGTTACAGACAGACACAAATGTCGCGCGGCCTGTGTGAGAGTCAGCAGATGTTTTAGGGAGGTCTCCTGAGGCTGGCCTTGTTTTAATCCAAACGCATGTGATCTAAAATAGATTGAGCTTGTTTTCAGTTAGATCTGCATGCAGGGTATCTCTTCATGAGGGTTTCCTGCCTCAGATGCTTTTAATCCATTAGATCTTGATTTGATTTGAATGAAGAACTCTGTTTCAAACGCTACTAACCAGGGCTGCACTGATGGTGAAGCTCTTCAGATTCTCATGCAGATGTTTGGTAAATTTGACCTGCTGATTTGGCCCCCCGGAGCAGATCCTTGAATCTCCTGCAGAGGTGCTCTTTAGAACATTTCAGTTTTCCCTTGTGTTTAATTTACCCTCGTTTTGTCAGACATTTACAAATCAGAAGAGGCATGGTCCGTCCTCTGAGCTGCAGGTAAATGTGCTGCAGGAGAAAAACCGAAACGGTGTTTTTTTTGTTTTTTTTTTTTCCACGCTGCACACGTTCATGACGAGAGGCATGGGTCCATCTTCTTGCTCTTCTTGCTTCTGGAGATTCTGTGCCAGGCCTAATTACACGGAGTAAACCTTTAGACCTTTTTGCCTTTCGCTGCACATACATGTCCACTGCAGCACAGGGCCGGACCAAACTCCAATCTTTAATTTACAGCAAGAGTCTCTGTGTGTCTCAGGACATCCAGGCGCTGGAAGAGTACCGGGAGAGGAACCAGAAGCAGCTGAAGCTCTGGGTTTACCGGCTGCTGTGTTATTCGGTGCTGCTGTACCTGATCGCCTGCTCAGTGGTGTATGTTTGGTTCATCCCTGAGCGGACCATCGGTAAACTCGTGATTGCTTCACCGTTCTTCATCTTTCCTCTCATGTAAGCGTCCGTTCACTGTCACTTTAAGTTTGTTATGTTTGTTGTAAGGAATCCTCCAGATCTGGTGATGGCTCTGTTAGCTCTGCATAAATCAACGAATCCAATAGCATTGCAAATTAATTCCATATTTTTTCTGTTTAATCCTTGATTCTTCTTGAGTTGCATTGTGTTGTAACCGGCGGAATGCTTTTTTTTGTCTATACCTTGAAACTCTCCATAGCAACCAAACTGCTTACCCTAGCAACCCTGAATTCCTCTTCATCAAGGAAGGAAGAAATACCAGGAAACCATCTGAACCCCCACGTTGACTGGAAAAGGTTAAATCAGTTTGATGCAACCCTTAGGCTCCTGTAGAGAATCAGGGAATGAGGAGGAAGGGAGGTGGAGAGTGAACATGGGATGTTCAGCTCCTGGAGACATTAAGGAAAGAGGGATGCCCATCGCTGGAAAACCACAGTAGAGCTTCCATCAAGAGATTCAGAGCAAAGGGACTGAAACACCTAGAGCTGCCTCCACCAGCTGTTGGTCTTCGAGTATAAAACCGGAGAGAGAAAAATATGTCAGGAATAGTACATAAAAGATAGCAGTTTCCCCCACAATAAACATGTTCAACATCTAAATGTCAGGAATTCTCAGTGTTTACGTCCAGGGTATCGTGGCCCTTTACGGTTGAGCTGTTCGTGTCAGAAAAGGTTTTTAAAAGCTAATATTCACAATACTTTTGTATTTAAATTTGTGCATATACTGTTATGACTGGAGCTCCACCAGCTGCATTCCCTTTCACAGCTGCTTGCAGCTTCATCGATGTCTGTTTCTGCAGAGTTTGGCTGCTGAGGAAGCTGCTGATCGTGTTGTACAACAAACGAACGGAGCGAAACAGTGAGGGGCTTTCTCTAAACGTATGATTCTACTTTATGATGAATTTCTGTGGTTTAATGCGTTTTTTTCTTGTTCTTAGACGAGAAATTGGAAGAGCTGAAAGCAGAGAAAAAGAAAATAGTGAGTAAAGAAATGCTTTAACGTAGTGTTCCTCATTTTTGCCCCGAGGTTGAATAAAAACGTTTACGTTCTGAAAGGTCTAGGAGATACTTTGCAGAAAGTTTTTTTACAGGCACAACTTTTCTCCAAATATTAAAATAAACTTAAAAGTTCAGATTTCTTTTTGTTTTTCTTTAAAAGATGAAATGGAATTAACTTGTATTTTGGCTGACAGCAGTTTGATGGTAACAGACTTATTCAAACCATGTTTTGAGGTGCGCTGCCCCTTTAAGAGACACTTTTAATCTGATTTGGAAGTAATGTTATTGTAATATGAGCTGATTAGCTTTCCACTAACGCTAGCATCACAACTTCCTGTTTTCCTTTCATCGAGTCACAGAGAGATCATTTCAGGCCTCAATTAATAATCTGGAATCAATGGAGACAGCAGCTAATTGGCCGCCAGACTTGCTAGCGTGCACGACTCGTCTTCAAAGGAGGAGCGTTTGGCGACGAGGGGCAACATAAATCTGAGAAATTGCTTGTCATCCTCCGTCATGTCTAATAACGCTCCATAATCACAGCGGATTGATTTCCACACTCCCCATTATCGCAGGAGAGCTGGTAATTACTCCATTCATTAAAGTTTAATAATCCGCTCTATCTGCAGAGGGCTGCAATGAAGGTTTAAAATGAAGCTGAAGAAAGGTGTGAGGGTTTGCCCTGCAGCCGCTCGGGGCGGGGTCCCTGCTAAGATCGAGTTCTGACGCATGTTGCTAACGATGTTCTGCGGTGCGTTTGCAGCTTGAACAGGTGATGGAAACCGAAACCTACAAGAACGCCAAACTGATTCTGGAACGCTTCGACCCGGACTCCAAGAAGAAGCTCGTGAGTGTCTCCGTCAGAGAAGTGCAGGAGTTCATCTCAAGTGCTTTGTTAATGGCTGGTTTGTGTTTGGCTCAAGGAGCTGGAGGCTCATCCCATTGGTCCTGCAGCCACACCCAGACAAGGCCAAGGTGAGCTCAAACGCCTCCGCTCTCAGGCACTTAGCGTCTGGCTGCAGACTTGCACTCTGACATGAATAAGAATGGTGTCCAGGTCCAGGAGCTTTGATCATGTCACTTTAGTGGGAAGTCCCAGGCTAAGAGGGCGTGGTCAGCTGTGGATTATTGAGAGCAGGAACTGGATTTGCCAATATTTGCCATCACTGGCCAATATTTCTCACGTGTAATTCACTGGCTGAGTGTTTGAGGTTCAGAGAGCAGAGTAGAAGTGGAGGATCGCTCAGATCCTTCTCTACTTTAATTCCCATCTCTGGTGATCATTGTTAACAGTGGGAGTTTAATCAAACAGAGATTGTGGTACAGAAATAAGGTGCAATGTCACGTATAGTTTCAGACTTCCGAACCTATAAGTCTCCTCGTCTTGAAACCCAGTTGCATCTAATACAGGTGTATGTTTACGGATGAGGTTGGAGGTGTGCAGTTTTTGCTGATGGAACATTGTTTGGTTCTCCAATGATTGTTTTCAGAGCTGCGTCAGAGGCTGGTTACTCCTCGCACCATCAGTCGTCCCCATCCTGGACCCTCGCCTCCCCCCTCTGTCTCCTCTACACCTGTAGCTCCTCCCACCATCTCTGCCCCTGGTGGACCTCCAGAAAAGCACCTGGCTGCCTCTGCTCCTCACTCAATGATCAGGAGGCTTGGGTCCCCCGCGGGGTCTCCACTGGGTGAGCCTCTGCTCCTCTTTTTCTTCCGTTAATCGTTCCAGAGAAATCCTCCTGGTGATGTTTGTTTCGGGCAGCAGCTGAACTCTTTCTTTAGTGGATGCAGATCGTTTACACAAGGTTCACTTTTTACCACAAAATTAAAAGTTAATAGAATAGCATTTCGTATTTAGAAACTGTGCTTTCTGCTTAAATAGTTAAAGGAAACCTTTAGAGGAATCTGTAATTATTTTATTTTCATTTATTTGTTGTTTTGTGTTTTCCTAAAAGCTTGTAGTTATTCCTTTTTCTTATTTTAAATGTATATTATGAATAACGGGGTTTAGCATTTTTGTTTTTTCTGTGTTGTATTTAGTTTATTTATTGGTTTATTTGGTTTTATTCAGATATTATTTTCAGTTATTCACACTTATTTTTGTATTTATTAATTTGTGTGTTCGTCTATTTATTCCATTTATTCTGCAACATCTCTTTTTCTTAATCAATGCTGTATTTATAAGTTAAATTAATTATTTACTTTTGTCTCTTAATGAAATGATTCTCTCCAGAGATTTAAAAGTGTTTATCGATTACTTTGATCGGTTCTGGAGCAGCACATCTGTTGGCGCTGACCGTCTCGTGTAGGTTCTGAGGGCTACTGGAGCGCTCCCGAACACCTTTAGGAGTAAATTGGAAGAGAGTGCTCCTCGCTCCACCGCGGCGCCTCCATATGCTGTAAATGAGGGAGCAGCAGGGACTCTGGCAGGAAGGGCCGCTCTTCTGGCTCCATGATTGCTCTTGATGTTAAATGATATTAATTATGAGTGTGCAGCGCAGCGGGTCCAGAGCGCCGGCGATATTAAAGGCTGTCCCTCTCATCGTTCATCATCGGCCGCAGACATCACCACACCACTGACACGTGAGGACGAGCCGTGGTTCATCTGCTCATGGGAAGCTTCAGTCTGTGCCGCAATAAACTCGTCCGAGTGTCTCAAAGCACCAACAACAAGAAGCTTGAATGCTTTAGGAACGTACTGAGGAAATGGTTTCACTCTGGTTTCTGGTTTGGTTCACCGTTCTCTCTGTTGGCGTAAAGCATCTTTGCACTAAACGCTCGAACCTGCTTCAGGAGAACATTGCTGTTGCTCCTAACTCCTCTGCTGATGAGGCAAACATTCTTGAATGCGTTCTTGCCTGTATTTCAGGACTGCACCCCCCGGGTCCTCCCCTGGTCCGGCCGGTGCTCCCCAGAGAGAGAGGGATGATGGACAGGGTCATTGAGTGCCTAGTGGGTGATGGCCCTCAGAACAGGTGCGCGCTCTCTCTTTCTCTCTCCTTTTCCTCAAACGATGATTAATTTCTTCACTTTTATTTAGTTATCTAGATAAAGTACTCCACTGTTGCATTCCGGAGGGAAACAAACAGGGAGGGCGGCAGTGATCCCCTCAGATAGACTTGTTTTGGGTGTTTCAGGAGAAAGAATGTGGACACATAGTTCCTGCTCATGATGGCTGGAATCTCAGCTCTCCTCAGATATGTGACGTGTTTAGCTTCTTCTCCGTGTTGTTTATGTTGTAAAGTTGATCCTTCACTGAGACACTACGAGGTTCAACAACGACTAGTAACAAAAATTATATTTGTAAAAATGGAAATCCTGTTTGTTTTTATCGTTTAAATATAAGCCAAAGATAATGTGATGAACTGCGCCGAGCATAATTTCAGTTCCCTGAAGTAAATGTTGTGTTTTATTACAGCAGCGTTTCTCCGGTCGCCACCTTGTCCTTCTGTAAAAAAAACTGACTTTTCTTCTCCATCACAGATACGCACTGATCTGCCAGCAGTGTTTGTCTCACAACGGCATGGCGCTTAAGGAGGAGTTTGAATACATCGGTAAGATCTGGAGCACCGCGCTGAACCGCGCCGGTGTCTGTGGATTATTCACACGAGCTGTTGTGCTTTAGCATTCAGATGTGCCTACTGCTATTTCCTGAACCCGGCACGGAAGACCCGTCCGCAGGCCCCGCGCATTGCAGAATACACCGTTGAAGCCATGCCAAGTGCAGAGCAGGCGCCGGTCGCCATGGAAACGGAGCCGTCTGTCTCCGCACCTGCCCCAGGTAGCACATCTCCTCCAGAGTTCACCTGAGACCAGACGAGCGCTTATTTATGCACATGATGGTCTGAGCGGAGAGGAGCTGGGGTTGTTTACTGGAGCTGTGTCTGGGGGAACTGGTTTGTGTAGCGATGTGGGGACCAAACGTAAAGGAAATGTTATGAGATAAACAGGTACCAAAACTACGAAAGCGGAAGTGTAGAGGCGGGGGGGGGATAAGGTGCTTTAACCATCCCCGGCTTTGCTAATGTGACTCTCACTTCTGTGAAATGTACTCTCAGGGATTAGTTCTCTCTGAAACCCAAACCCCGTCTCTGCTCTAATCATCACTGCATCACACTTGAACATCTGTAGATCAACAACCAAAGCTCTGTGCTAAGATCGCTTTTTCTAGTTCTGACACTCTTGGCACAGAAGACACTAACGTGACTCTGATACCTTTTGTTTGTTTAGAGGAGAAATGTACAGAAGAAGTGAAGTCCGAAGCAGCGGAGCAGGAGCCTAATGAGAACCAGCCAGAGGAGGAACCAGCAGAAGACACAGACCCTCATCTGGAGAGGAAAGGACAATCAAATGATGAGCATGAGCTCTCTGCCATGGAGGTGGAATAAATAAGAGTAAACTGTGTGAGTGTATGTCTGCGAGGGTCACAAGAGAGATGCGAGGGAAGGAGGGATGGGAAGGACCACAAGGAAGCTCTGAGGAGGCAAAACAACACGAATCAAAAATGACTGGGAAGGTCAGAACCTGGTCGTAACAATAAATTGGGAGTTTTGGAGGTGCTTTTAATAAAGAGGATCACATCCAAAGTATTAGGAGGAGGCTTTGGGAGGAAGGGTGGGACTGGGATTTGGGGTCGAGGATGCAAGTCAGGAGGAAGTGGATTGCTGCAAGCATCGGGATGAAGGAGAAAAACTGCGAGTTTAGAGAGAGGTTTGAGGAAGAGGACGATCAAAGGTCAGGAAGAAGTAAAGCAGTGAGGGAGGAAGCTGCAAGATACCAGAGGAAGTGACGAGTGTTTGGAGGAAGTGGAACAAAAGTCAGGAGGAAGCAGAGCAGCAAGGGGCGGGAGGAAGAGGAAGCAGCGAGGCTCAGGTGGAAGTGGTGAGCTCTGAGGGCCTGGGAAAAGGAAAAGGATAAAGGAAACGAAGAGGGCAAGGTTGTGGCACAGATAAAGAAGTGGCGAGGCTGTGAGGGTCGTAAGGAAACGTTCAATCCTCCTTTTGTGTCCTGACCACCGTAGCTTGGCAAGGACGATGTGGAAGTAGTGAAACATCGAAGCGTATGGTCGAACTAATTGAGGTTGCGTAGGAGAAGGGGTTGAGTGAGAGTTTTTCACAGAAGGTTAATTTTCCTGTTCTTTCCGTTTGTTTAATTAATTCGGTTTTTGTTTACCTGTAATTCACTCTCAAACCAGTTTGAGTTTGTTTCTGCTGAACACAAGAGCATGAGGAGCGCTGGAGACCTGCAGCACTGGCTTCAGGCTTTTCTCTTGTGTCGAAGAGGAAGTTTCTGGGGAGTTCATTAAACCGGTTTAATATTCTGTCATTGTTTACATGTCACGTGAACAGTTTCTTTGAAACGGCACGGTCACTCGTTTCGAACGGGGTGACGATTGAAGCTTCGTGTTTCTCGGAATGATGCAGGGCCTCGGCTTGAGCAGCTATCGTCAGATTTCATCCGTTCCTCACTGTTTTTATTTAAGCCTGAAAATGAAGCACAAGGTTTATTTATAATATTTTTACAATAATGTTGCGATGCCTCTCAGTGTTTGTGTTTTGTCTGGTAATTTATTGTTGCTGGTTTCAGAATCACCATGGATTGAGAATTTATTCTTGAAGTTCAAACGTTGGGAATAAAGTTTTTAAACCTGAATTTCTGAGATGAGCTGTTCTTTGAGGCTGGGTCTGCACTTTGTTTTCGATCCATGATCCATTCATGTGTCTCTCAATATTTTAAAATGAAAAATACTTTTTTGAAACTGCAATCCATCATCTCACCACTAGAGGTGTTTCATCGCAACACACACATTTATTCAACCACATTATATTCATGCTCTGAGCTTTTCTTTCTAAATTCTATTTCCCACTCATCGATTTACACATGAATGTCTCTGTTGGTTCAAAACTTTAATGCAAAAGCCCCCCCCCCCCCCCAAACTGGAAGAAGGCGGCTCAGGCTTGTATCAGGCGCGTGCTCTTGCTTTAGACGAAACGGGTCAAGTAATCAAGCTGAGCTGGGCTGGTGTGTCACTCCCATTATCTAACGCTGTCCGGAATGATCAATGAGCCAAAATCAAATGATCACAAGCTAAAATAGAGCGGCTAATGGAAACAGACGCTGTTTTAACGCCTGTCTGTGTGTCTGGGTGAAGCTTTAAACAAGCTATTTCACTCGTTTAACCATTCGACAGCGCCGGCCGACAGTCTAATAGCCCTCGCTACAAGCTTTAAGTACACCTCTAGATCCACACGGGCACGACCCCCTCACCACACATTTCTCAAAAACCCTAACGGTGCAAGTACTGCCAAGTGGTGCTCCTCGAAGGGATATCTGTTCCAAAAATAAATATTCAAGCATTGGCTCTTAGCAGGCGAAACGAACAGTAATGTTTCACCTTCTGGACAGAATCCTCCACCCCCCCCACCCATGATTCAACTGAGAAATAACTCAACGCATGGAGATTGGTCTCACAAGCAATTTCTCACACACAGAAATTTTTAAATCTCCAGATTTTTACAGCGCTCTAATGTTTGGAAGCACTGGTTCAATCCAGAGCAATTTTTTTAAGTCATGACAAAGGAAAACAACGCAATTCGTCTGCTTTTATAAAACTGTCCCGATCATTAATGAAATATCAGCGTGATCTCATGCTGCGGTGGAACCCTGGGTCACATGACTCCATTCGGTTCATACAGGCTGGAGGAAGCAATGACGGGTGGACTTGTTCTTGTGTTTTGGATCGTTGTCGCGCTGGCAGGTCCAGTAACGTCCCATACGCAGCTTCTCAAAACATCAGTGACCCGCCTCCGTGCTTCACAGTGGAGATGGTGCCATGTTCATCATAAGCCTTGTTGTCAAAAAGCTCAACTTTGCTCTCATTGCTCCAAGTAACTTTGTTTCAGAAGTTTGGAGCTCGTCTCTGAGCTTTTTGTAAGCGGCGGCTTTGAGGCTTTTTTGTAGTAATTACAATTTTTGCTGATTCCCAGTTCGCTTCCTATGAGTGGGGGTGGGGGATATATGTTTCATATTTTCAGGAAAATGGCCAGGAAATCAGATAATGTTAAAGTTATGAACACAGCAGTATGTTGGATTCCAAAGAAAATCCCAACTAAAGCAGGAAAGCATCTCGCTGCCGCTCTCATGAACACTCCGGCACCTTCTCTCGGGTCACTCCTGCACATTTGTCTTTGGGATTTTATAATGCATGTTTACAGATACATGACCCCCTGAGCACAGCAATGCATCACTGTCGGTTCCTCCTGACTCCCATCGCCTGACCCCGCCGCCCCTCAAAAAACACCCGTCAATAGGACATTTGAACCCTTCCCTGCAAATCTGCAGCAGATCAAGTGTGTGAGGATTGCTCAGTAGCCGCCCCTCCATCCGCTCCTGAACTAACTCTGCACTTCATCATGCCGCCAAACAAGATGACATTTATTCTCTTTGACGTCTTTGCCGCGGCGAACGCTGTCAGGAAAATCATTCTGTGTGTTTTGAATTCTCATCCATTCAAAGCGTTTGCCAGACAGGACAAAGATGGCTTCGTTTTTGAGGCGCTGTCTCTTTTTTTCATTATTGAGTATTAGATATGAATCCATCTTAACGCAGGTTGCACAAAACTCACATTTCCAGCTCTTCAAACTCATTTTTCCTCACCGCTTGATTTATCTGTTCAGTAATGAGTAATACGCTCTCAAAACAGACATACATGGAGTCCCGAAGCTATATTTTCCAAATATCTGGTGAAGGAGTACGAGGAAATGAGTGTAATTCTAGAGATGCTCCTTTATTGGATCAATGGATGTGTTGAGGTTTTTAAAATCAGTAGTGTGGGATTCTCTGTGTCTTTCCTGAATCAACTACTGATTATTAGCCAAACGTGTGTAATATTTGGTCGTCACGGCAAAGGTAATTAAGTTGGTAATACTTTACAATAATGAGGCATGTATCGTCAGTAATTAAGGCAGTAATTAATTATTACTTAAAAACTTTTTGCACAATCACCCTTCTCCTGTTTTTTTCCCTGTTTGAGTGTTGTTTTCTCATCAAAGAGCTGCTTGATGTTGTAATCTCTGTAAGCAACCAAAAGTTTCATAAAAGCTTTCTTCTCACACCTCCAGATCGTTTTGTTGAAGACTCCCCGGGACGTCAGGAGCTCCCCAAACACTCGTGGATGAAAGTGATGCTAAAGATTAGTTCTGCTTTAAAGATCCAGCCCAATATGAGAAAAATCTCAAGCCGCTGTCGAGGATGAGTAACGTTATCTGAGGAGATCAAACACAGTCGTGCGTCCACGAGAGCAACACGATTCCGATTGAAAGCGGTTTTTGAGTCAGGTGACTCCACTCATGCCCTTGTCGCTTTAACAGATCCAGTTGTTCTCTTATAAAGATATATAGAGATGTGCTCGGCCTCTTATTTTCCTCCAGGGTTCACGAGGCCACGCTCTTCCCATTTCGACTGAAAATTGTTTCTGAGGATTCAATCTTGGGCTGCTGGATATGACAGAACACAATATCAGGGGCACTTATGTTTCTTATCGGCCATATTTTCAAGGAATAAATGAGAGATCAGTGTAAATCTGAGTCTGGAGACATCGAGAGGATGCAGAGTTCTGGATTGGGCTGACAGATGATGGAAGGTGCTGGGAAAATGTCTCGCTCTGCAGGTTCTAAAGCTCTGATTGGCTGTTTATTTCAAGCTTTTAAATGTCTACATTTTTATTTCAAAAGTGGACATTTTACCCTCAAACTTTCCATTTAACTATTGGACTCTTTAAATTTAAAGAGAAATAAATTTTTGTTGATGGCTACAGAGTTTGTCAGCTTGAGAAAAAAAAGTGTCGTTTTTAAAGATGTGTGAAATAAACTCTACCCGGTTAATCAATAATTTTCCTGAGCTGAGCTACAGTCGTTTTAATCAGTTGCTAGCGTAAACAGTCTGGTTGCTATGGAGGAATCAATTGTCTTTAAGTTACACTTTTCACTACAAATAACAAGGAAACAATGAGTAAAATGAACCAAACCCTACGTCTCTAATATTTTCTAAAGCTGAGATTTTCTAATGCCAAATTGGTTGCTATGGTAAAAAAATCGGGTTGCTATGGAGGACGTGGTAAAGGTGACCTGATTCAGAACTGTTTGGGGTCTGTAGCTCGAATGGTTCATAACGAGACATCTTTGAAATGGTTTGTTCAAAGACGAGTCACAATTAGTTGTTTTTTTTTTACATAAAAAGAGAATTTGGGACGCACCTGAGATAAATCTGCGTAAATCTGAACTCTCCACAGGGTCAGAAGGAGTTTTCATCCGGCTGAGTTTCATTTTCTGGTTTTCATGCAGAGTTGAAAACTCTCTCGCCCAGAGTTTAGTCAAAGAAATACAAAATAAAGTTAAAAGGTTATTTTGACCCGTCGTTTCCTCGGCTGGAGAAGGATAGGAACCATAATGAGCTGAATGTCACAGAAGCACTAAACACGTCCTGGTTCTCCCGGCGAGGATGTCAAATGGATCATTATCAGAGTTATCATCGTGAGGGACGCATTAAAATCAAATTAAAGACAAGCAGCTGAATTCTGGCATTAGCTGTTGGACCGGAGATCCTCAAATGCCACCAGATGAAGGTTATGGTGTGAATTAACTTCAGGGAAAGGTCACGAGGTGCCACGGAGATCTGGATTTGAAGAGAGATGCAATTTGAATCTCATTGAAGCACATTGCTGCTGCTGTCGGATCCATGCGGCTCTCCTGTCGCTCAGAGCGCCTCAAATCTTCCAAAGGGTGAACAAACTTTAATGCACGCACTTGCTCTTAAGAATAAAATGGTGCATTCTTCATTTATATGGTTTCTAGCTTGTCCAAAACTACCAGGAAGCTTCCTAGAGGTCACTGGGGCTGCAATGTTCCTCTGTGGAGAAAGGAGAACCATTCAGGACTCCTCTCCAGACATAAGCTGCCGAGACATGAGCATGACTCAAAGCGTCTTGGAGGAAACTTTTTCTTTTCATCACCTGATCAAAAGCATCCCTACAGTGAAGCATGGTGATGGTGACATCATGCTGTGGGAGCAGTTGCGACTGTTCAGGATTGAGAAAAGGATGAATCAATGTACAGAAACATCTCGAGTTGAGCTGGTCTCCTCGTCTTTCAGCGGGACAAGGCAAAGATATCGAATGAGACTTAACCAAAGATCTGAAAAAGACAAATGTTTGAGTTTACGGAATCATAAACATGAAAATAACATTAATTACATTTTACATCATGCCAAACATGTGAAGCAGTCTCGCAAGTTCAGCAAATAACCAGAATGCTTTCAGAGGGGGGGGGGGGGTATGATGCACTCTGGAGTTAAAATACTGCCTGACCTTCATATCCCTCAGCCCTCACTCCAGATCCATCCCATAATACCTGACAGCATAGTTTACAGCCAGTTTGGGTTTTATCGGCGAGTCTATTGGAGATCGATGGAACGACAAACGGCTCTGATTGGCTCAGAGCACTAGAATTATGCTAATTACCGAGACTTTGGTTTCCTGAAGAAAAGACGGGAGAACATCCAGTGATCCAAACAAGAGCTGATCCTATGCCTCGAAGCACCTGCTGGGGGTCAGCAGCCAGCGGCGGGGGTCAGGGGTGAGTAAAAGCAAAGGTGGAAGATCTGTTTAAAACCAAATCTGTTCAAAAACAACGTAAAGTACAGAAGTGAGGGCTTCCTTAAATGTTACCATCTCTCTCTCTCTCTCTCTCTCTCTCTCTCTCAGCCTGGTGTTTATGGCCTCATTCATTCCGCCTCTGTCAGTGTTAATTGTCTTCTTCTTACCTCGGCAGGATTCTGAAAATGGCCGTCGTCGAATGTGACAGGGGGAAGAGCATTAACCATCTGACAAGATGATATCTGCGTTCAATTTCCTCCTCTGCGCTGATATATACCTGCGCAGAATCATTTTCCTCTCCGTCATAAAGAGAGCTATAAATCTGAGGTGCTTATGGCTGAGCGGAAGAAAAAATAACAAGACTGGGGGATTGTTTAGGGGGATTGTAGAGCTATTAGGATGCCATTACACAAAACTGCTGCTGCAAACAACAATCATCGAGTTTGATTCTGCTGAGATTAAGAGAGAAAACTCTGTTGAGAGGGAAACATCTCACTGTTTTTGGTCGATTGTCTGCTTGGGGTTCGTGCCGTATGTAAAAGACTAGAGACAGAACGAGCGCACTCCGTAACGCTGTCGTCATCAGTTGAGTGTTTAATTGTTCTCTAAACTCATTCACCAAACGAGTCATTACTTGGTGTGTGGACGAACATCACTTCATGGACTGTGTGTCTAGAAACAGGAAGGTGTGGGGGTGGGGTGGTTTTTGGCCACCGGGGGCATAGGAGATCGGTCGATGAGATTGGGGTTCATCAACAAGCTTTCCTTGTTTTTCCCACTGTGGTCAACAGTGCTGGTGGGCTGTAGCGATGGAGGCCACGGGGCAGTGGACCTTTGAAGCCGAACATGTCTGGCCTCAACTCTTCTGTGAAGGCGTTCTCCTTTCGCCAAACTCCTACTCCATGTCTTTATTTCTTTGTGCTCTGGAGCTTTGTGCTTTGCCCCCTCCCCCCTCCAAACTATAACTCCATGACCCCAAGATCTCCACTGTACCTACCTTTACAATTCCGTCAAGTACCTTTCTCCAAACCCAGACTCTGAGCTCAGGTCTCCAGACGAACAGAAGTACATTACTCATTGGGTGCAGCTGCTTGAGGGTGAAGCTCTCTGCTCTGTTCTGGAGCTCTGTGGTGATGAACCGTTAAAAAGTTGGGGGAGAAGCAAAGGTCTAAGGGTGTATCTGGCCCAGCTCTGGCCCGACAGGGAGGTTCTGCATGTTCCTAGTGTCACAACGGTACATGACCGGACAAAGTCACAGTAAAGTAATAATCTTCAGAAGCTTCTGGCCCTGGTCTTGTGCCAGTATTGAAGCTGTCACAAACTGGGCCAGACTCGGACCGTGTGTGGCCCACATACCATATGCAAATGCCGGCGGAATAGGGCCAGATATTCAGTGATTGGGCAGTGCTGATGCTGATCCACTAGCAGCATACAGAGAAACCTGAACGAAGGAGAAACTACTTCACGTCTACAGCGAACCGGTTCCTCCCTGAACTCAAACCCTGTTCCTCTCTCGTCGACACTATTATCCATCTGTTTGGCTGAAATTGCTGCATCATGGTATAAATCTGAGCAGGCGGTGACACACGCTGGAAAATAAAAGGGAACATTAAGTGCTCTATCTTTCACCGGCCCGGTGTGTGTGTGTGTGCGCGCGCGTGAGCTCGCTGAAGTGTGTTACTGGACGACACACAATTATCTTTTTTTATCCTTTACTCCTCGATGCGCCGCGTGACAAACTGCCATCGCTTCAGGCTGAATGATTGCGGATAGATTTTACGAAATGTCTTTCGTGAGATTGCTGCCATTGATTCCTTCACTGTAATGGATTGCACCTGAAGCGCGGGCTGAACACGTTTATACATTTACATAAACACACACATGTGTAAATCTGGAGGAGATGAGCTTGTTTGTAATCTGACGCTAACCCTCAGGAGTCGCTGAGAAACTACATTTATTTATTTACATCAATGTTTTAGCAACAAGTACTTTTGAAGTTTTAAATTTAAAGATGTGAACTTTACTTTAAAGTTAATAAATTATCTGATTTCTTAGCCATTTTCCATCTCACAGTTAGTGGTTGGGTGAAGTTGATCAAAAGTTTACAGCTCTTAATATTCTGTACCCCCCCCCCACCTAACATCAGTGACAGCCTGAAGTCTCTTTATCTTCTGTATCTTCTCTGATGGTAAACTCTTCTCCAGCTCGTGTAAGTTCTCGGGCTGTGGTGCATAAACGGCACGTTTGAGTTCTCTCCAGACTGCTTCAGTGATTTTGAGAACCACTCCGGAACCTTTGGAACCGATGACGAGTGACTAGTTCTTGTGTTTTGGATCGTTGTCGTGTTGGGATGTCCAGTAACGTCCCATGAGCAGCTTCCGGCGGATGATGCTCATTTCCTTTGAGAACATTCATCCTCCCATCGATTCTGTTTCCTGTGCCTTTGGAGAAGATACCAGCAGAACACCAGAAGAACCTTTTCCTAAAACAGGAAACTGTGGATGAAAACTTTATTCTTTTAATCCAAATGAACACCGCCCAGCGCATCACTGGCACCAAACTACCTGCCATTGAACAGCTCCACCACAGCAGATGTCTACGGAGAGCTCGCAGAATCATCAAAGACTCCTCTCACCCTAATCACAAACTGTTTAACCTCCTTCCATCAGGCAGGAGATACAGAAGCATTCGCACCAGAACCAGCAGGTTCAGGGCCAGTTTCTTTCCTTCCGTCATCACACTTCTGAACTCTACACAACATCGTTGAATTCTATCACACTGCACAAAATCCTTTCATTTGCACATACAACGTACATTTTGTCTCAATCTGTCCCTACACACGGGGCCTTATATACATTGCACTGACTTCATTTCTTACATATATTTATACCATTTTGTACATTTGCTATTGACCTTGCTGCCTAACCCCTTACTTATGTCTGCACATTTCTCACTTACCATATTGTACTTTCACAAATATATAGACATGTGAATATATAGATAGACACATATATTTATTTATGTTGCGTGTACATATCTATTTATATATGTTTCTGTTTACATTTGATGCACCTTTTGCCACTTTTGCACATCCTCTCTACCATAACCTTATTATTTATTTATTTATTGCTGTACATTCACCCTGCATTTATCTGCACTTGTCAATTTGCACACTCCTACTATTTGCACTTCTGGTAGATGCTAAAACTGCATTTCGTTGCTGTGTACCTGTACTATGCAATGACAATAAAGTTGTATCTATCTATCTATCTATCTATCTATCAAATAATCATCAGGAAAATGATCAATTCCTCATAGAGTGGTGTTACCAGAGCAGACGGACTTAAACTTAACGCTGTGGTTGAAAGATGGTGGTAAATATTTTCGAAATAGTTGAATCTGCTGCTGATGGAGTGCGTTTACGTGAGGAATATTCAGCACTGGATTCTCTGAGTGTCTCGCTGAGGAGAATATATTTGTGTGTTTATAAAGGAACTGCAGGAATGCAAGGAATACTAAAGAGCTTCTTTTCCTCTCTTTGGTGCGGTTTTTATAAACAAAGGAACGCTTTGAAATCCAAAACATGCTCTTCACTCTCTCACTGACTGAACACGGCACGGTAAGCACAAATGCAGCCGCCGGTGAAGCTTTTTATCCGTGACAATCTACCTCAAATTCTCCAAGTTCTGATCAACAATAAAATATACGTACTATGTTTTTAAGAAATGTTTCCTATGTGAAGCTAACACACTGCCTCTAGTGGTCAGTTGTGGAATTACAGTTTAAGTCGCTTCTGGATTGGCTTCAAGAGGATCAGCGACAGGTTGTGATTGCTCTCACATCCATGGAAAGAGCTCCTCTCGCAGAGCTGGAGGAAATGTTCAGGGTAAGGAGAGCAGGAGTCTCAGAGAGCCTTTACATTCTTGAAATGACGAACACAACTGACGAATGTCACTGAAGAGCATCTCTGAGGAGATAAAGCAAGATGGACCGATGAGTAGAGAAATGAACAATTCCACAAAGAAATTAGCTGTCAATCAATAGCTGTGGGCGGGATTTAACTCATACAGTTACTGTAGGATGACTGAGTGTGTAACTGATTTCTAGAAAACCTGCTTTTCCAGGAATAGAAATATAATTTGTTTACCCACATTTAATCCGAGTTGGGGTCGCGAGGCTCCGCTGGAGCTATCCCATTTCTCAGACCCTGTAGTTCTCAGTTCAGCCTTAAACTCTTATTCTATTCATATACATTTATTATATTTGCTCAAGAGAACATTTAAAAGCTCCACGCATGACTCCATCCATCTCGGTTTGGAGCAATCTGCTCAGGATGAGATGAAGATATGCTGAATAACAAACCCAGCGACTCAAACGTGCAGAAATTGTGCTGAATTGAAACAATGAGGAAATTGAACGGATGCTCGACTGGTTCCCGCTCTAAATGTAGAAATTAAATCTGTTCACGGCTCTTCATCAAACCTTGACATCTCTCGTGTGTTTCTCTGATTCATTTCTTTCTCTTGGATTCTGAGGCTGCTCTCGACATCATGATCTCGGATAATTGTTGCACGCTGGGGTTAAATGGCAGACAGGGTGAGAAAGGGATGTTTTTGTTGAATCCTTTGAAATATTTAATATTTAATCATTTATTTTGCATTGACGAGTTTTAAGTGCGCTGTGAAAGTTGGGCCAAAGGTTTACCTTCCAGCAATGAACCCAAGCACACAGCAAAACTCAACAGCTCTGTGACTCGGCCCAGCCAGAGCCCGGATTTGAACCCAAAGGGGTTCTCCGGAGAGACCTAAAAATGTTCACCTGCACGAGCTGGAGAAGATCTGCAGGAGGAACGGCAGAAGATCCAGGAGTAGAAAAACTTGCAGCACCTTCCCATGGCTGCATTAGATCAAAAGGTGCTTCAGTTCTGTGTTGTGGCTGAACTGGAGATTTCAGGAGATGTTCTGTTTCCAGGAGCTGTGACACAGTGAGCGAAGGTAGAAACACAAGAGATGTTTTGAAATGTTTATTATGCAGAAATCCATGTCATCTCAGAGAAGAAGCTCCTGGAGCCACTTACTTAATCTCTTGAAATGTTTTACAGAATTCAGGACGATGTCTCCAATATCTCAAAACTCCCACGGGGCTCTTTAGCGCACGATAACAGCCGATGTTTTCAGACCTCTCTTGTGTCTTTTGAGCTCATTCTGACAGTGAAGATGGCTCTTTGTGCCGGCACATTAGGTGTCAAGGGCACCAGTAATGCTTTGCTGGGGAAGGGGGTGTTTTTTATAATGTGGAGGGATCCGTGATACCTGAGCACTGGCCTTGTGGATAACAGATCGTATCAGAGGTGAAACGAGCGCAGCATTGAGGAGAGAGTGTTGTGGTCTCAGTTCATCAGCCCGAGCAGCCGGCCATGCCCAGCTCAGCAGTAATGATGACTTACACCCTGCTCTCTCTCTCTCTCTCTCTCTCTCTCTCTCTCTCTCTCTCTCACACACACACACACAGCAGCATCTTCGTCTGGGGAAAAAAATAAAAGTGATGCTGAAAATAAAACATAAGAACAAAATGCTTTGTTTCGCACCGGAGTGAACACAGCAACAACACGAAACGACAACCGCCTGCTTCACGAAGATCTGTGCAGTGAATGATGTGTACCTGGGATCTTTTGCCCTGCTACGCTCAGGCTATGAAACAACATCGACCACGCCCGTCCTCATAAACCAAAACTGTTTGTTCTAGGATCGACAAGAGCAATGTGGACCCTATTATTGACGTGACTGAAACTGATGCTTAAACATCTTCATTTTTATTTAATTGATCCAAACCAACTGAATTATCGATATTATCTTACTGGTGTAAACATTTACCAGGAAACCCAGTTATAAGCCACACATTCCTAAAGGAAGCAAATGACACTTTTGCAAGTTTTAAAAAGGCTTTTTTTCAAGTGTTGTTAAAAAATCATCTAAATGTTTTGACGATTATCTACAAGTTTTTTTATTTGCATGTTTTTTTCTTGAAGCTATTGGATCTTGAAAAATGGAGATTCTGGACCTTCGGTGTCGAGTCTCTTTGCATGCGATCACTTCCGAGCACGTGCAGACTCCTGTCCATCATCGCACATAAATCCTGCTCTTTTGTGCTGCAGACGGACAACTGAGAAGAGACGGGATGCATCGAAGGAGGCTTATTGTGGGGTGAATGAATTGTAGTGTCTTTGAGCTTTATAGAAATTGAAGGTATTATGTTTATTAATTCTGAAAAGATGTGTTTGCTTGCATTCATTTAAATAATCTCTGGCTTGTGTTTGGTTCGGGCACATACCATAAATAAGACATTAAACAAAACTGGCACGGGTCGAACTTTTTAGGCCGGATTACCGCTCTCCACCCAACAACACCAGGGGAGTCATAGAGTATAACTGTGTGAATCTGATCAAACGATGGTTAATTCTGAACCGACTGTTAAAAATCAAAACACACATAAAACAAAAAAGGGGAACTTAACAAAATGCTGTTCTCGTTATAAAGAGTGGAAACAGCTCCAGAAAACTGTTAAACCAGGGTCTTCTGTAAAGGTAGAGTAAATTCTAAACACAACTTTATGTAAGGATTTAGGTGTTGAACGAAGGATTTCCAGCTCTGCTGCACACATTGATCAATAAGAGTTTTATTTCACCGCTTTTAAGAACCTTTTGTGGGAAGAGAAAGCATATTTGTTGTTTCCTGACATCTTAAACACAGATAAAAATAAATGATATACTGACTGAACATTCTATATTTACTATATAAACATTTACAAACACTTTTTAAACATTTGTATTTATTTGAAGGTTAGCATTGCCAACACTGTGAAAAAAGAGCCCCTCCCTCACTCGAAAGCTGTGTAGATTTATGAACAAAAAAATGAACATTTTATTATTCTTTCGAGAAAATGTGAGTTTTTGTTAAAGTTATGGTTTTTCGAATGAGCATCATGTGTATTACTGGTTAAATATAACTTTCTGCATCATAATCCAGTTGTAATTTAAGAGCACGTACCAGAAAGAAATTATGATCTCTATAATCAAAGCCCAATTTATATTGGGGTGGGGGGTGGTGGTGGTGGGGGGTTCTATCTACGGGAACTAAAACAGGTTACTGGTGCCCCCGAATCCCAGTTTGTTTACAGATGAATTCCCTTGAAAAGAAGAAGACGCAAACAGAACGTATTACAGAGATTTCTGAATCAAGCAAGAACAATATTGTTCCGGAGGCAGGAAACACATGCCCGTCAGAGAGATATTATTAGCTCAGCGATCGTTCACTGGGCACAAGCTAAACTCCTGGAGGAGGTAAACACTCTCCACTGTACGACTAACAGCAAAGTAGATCCGGCAGGAAGTGCTTCATCCACAATTCCCCTCGGCCCGGGATAATTAATAGCTTTACAGTCTTCGAGGCCATAATGCTCATCAGTTATTAATTAGAAATTCATTTCACTGAATAAATAACGCTGATGATTGATGATGAAAGTTGTAATTGGGCCCGGTGAGAGAGTCTCGCAGGAGAAACACAATCACAGCCGAGGAGCCTCAGACTCCAGGGGTGTTCGCTCTGATGAGACCTGGAGAAACACAGCAGAACCAGACGCCGTGTTCCAGTCCGGTTCCTTTAGAACACTTTAAAGAGATAGATCTTCCCAAACTTGACTGATATCCAGACTTGGTCCTGTCCTGCACAACGAGAGAGCGTCTAAACAGCTGAAATGTTCTTTTACCGATATTTACCACTGCGAATCGAAATCTGCTAAATCTGTTAAATGCACTTGCAAAAGTAATACACATGCAACATTATATTTTACACATTTAGTGAAGTACACGCTGCCTTTGGACGATACGCCCAAAATAGGCCGGTTGCAGTTCTGTGATTCTTGATGCTAGAGAGAGGCCGTGCTGGATTCTTCAAAAGTCGACTTTGAGCGATCCACGGTATTGGCGAAACCGGTGTAACCATCGATTATTAGCACAATAAATACACAGCACAGACAATAGTTCTGTGATTTGGCACAATATTTATACTCTTAATCTCATAATGTTGACTTTTTTTTTCTTTTTAAAGTCTAAACTTTTTTTTCTCATCAATGATTGTTTTTAAAGTGAAAAGCAACACTTTATCTCATCATTTTAACTTTTTATTTGACTACATTTTTAACTTGTAACTTTTCCAATTTTATTTCGTAATCTTGACTAAATCATAATTTTACTTTTTGAGGCTTTTACTTTTTTACAAAAAAAAGTAGTTTTCCTATTTTTTTTATACTGAACGTTTTACTCAGATGAAAACAATTGAGAACATTTTTCATTCGATATTTTTTACTCGAGAGTCTCCCTCCATCAATCTTTTAATGTGTTTTTGTGTGTTTTTTTGCTGTTGTATTGCGTTAGATTTTGGCTGCAGTTTGCTTAGTTGTGAATAAATAGTTGTCAAGAACTCTGTGAGCCAGACTTTCTCTGTGGAAGGTGGAAGTCCTGTTCACATGGTTCTTCATGTTTTCTCTTTAGCTCCAAATCTCTGCAGCAGATCATTCATACGAACCATCTCCATCTCTGAGACGAGGATGTGGTCCTTCGGTTAAGCTGGCTTCAGAGATAAACCAGGCCCGTTTCAGAGACAAGGCCCATCAATATCTGCAACAAACAACAATGGCATTACGCTCTACTTTATACCTAATGGCAGAATCGGAACGGTTGCTAAGCTACGAGGTCCCCGAGGGGCCGGCGCAGTCTCTTTTAAATGACGGCGCGGAGCAGTGAAAACTCCAGCGCTCTATGCTTCACTATCGATTTTACAGCGGAGATCCCAGCACTGATGATAGGCTTCTGATATATTTTCCTGCTGCAGAAAGTCCCTCGACGCAGCGCAAGAAAAATATCTGTCAATATGCTCCTACTATGATCTCTTGATCCACGGCGATAAAAACTTTAAGCGTTGGCCCTTATTGCAGTATAATGGGTCGGGGATTCAATAGAAGGCAATTTTAGTTTTTTTCAAAGTGTTGTTTTGTCAGCGAGAACATAACCCTTGGATTGAGCCTCATTAGTTTGATTGAAGCTCTGACATCACCAGGCTTTGTTGGAAATATCACTTGGCTTCAGTTTCCTCCCCCAAGCAGACTATTAGCAATTTATAATGGCGATCAAAAAGTAGTCAGCGGCGAATCAAGACAACTGTCTCCGCGCCGCGCTAATTGGCCCGTGTTCCTTTCTGATAAATGGCTTGTGACTAGCATGAGCTCCACGCCTCTAATGGCCCACGCTAACTAGATTTACCAACACAGACCAGGTCACGAAACGGGGAAGGGGTGCAAAAAATGTTAATTAATATCAATAATGGCCAATTATGAGTTTGACAGAGGGATCTGCGCACCACTCCGGGGCCGGGCTTTGAGGGGAAACACTGAGAAATTAGCATAAGAGTGTGCACCGGGAGCCTAGCAAACATCTGCTGTGTTAGAAATTCAAATCCGCTGCCTGTTAGCCGCGCTGGATGTAGCTGCATAATCAGCCATTCTTCTCAGGCCACTTTGACGGCGCTAACAATGCCCTGGTGACCAGGGGCCCCTCCAATCGGGTCGGCCCCCCCTGTACCCGCAACAACAGAGGAGTCAAAGAGCACTTGGGGGACCGGCTTTGTGCTTGAGACGCTAATCCTTCTCAGCCATTTCACCGCCTTTATTGGATCTAGCACTTAAACAGACAGGCTTTAATCAAATGTAAACATGCGCTCGGAGGCTGAATGGGCTGGAAATGACATATTAATTGACAGCTTTTCTGAAGAGCCTCTGCTGACTAAACACGCCTGCCCTCTTGTACGAGAGCGAGAGCAATTAATGAGCAGAGCCGGATTACACGCCGCTAAACTGCACCTGTAGCCGCCGCGGTGGAGGAACGGAGGAGTTCATGCAAACTCTGAGAAACCAAAGATGAAAATCTTTTTAATCGATGCAAGACTGACCCCTCCGTCGACCTGCCACTCACTTTCATTCAAAAAGCACAATTTTGGACAGTGAAACTTTTCCCTGACAGAAATCACATCTGGCCCCGCCAAACATGGCCCAGATTTGGCAAAGGAGGTATTGTGCGAACCACGATAAGCTACTCCCTTTTACTGAATTCCTGCTGTAGAAGTTATTTGCTTGTTTAAGGTAAAACAAAGGTCAGCAACTAACAGCAGAAGTCTGCTCACAAAGATGCTCAGAGGGCTAACTGAACCAGCAGTTTCTCAGTTTGGTGGAACCGAGAGCATTCGATACGGTTTCTGTTTCTCTTGCGATTCCTTAGCTTTGAGCTGGCCACAGTTTCATCTCCTATGAGACATCATGATTCCACGAATATTCAAATCTTTCACACTGTCCAGCCCCGCTCTCTCTCTCTCTACTCTCCTCTCAAGTTCACCAATCAGTAAAGGGCTAGATCAGGAATTATAAAGGTTCTAATCTAGAAACGATAAACACTTCATGAGCCCTTGATGCTGATGCCTGATGAGAATGTTTTATCTTTCACTCAATCGAATGCTGTTAGGGAGCGTCTGCTTAATGTATTGTAACGCAGCAGCAGTGTGACCGTATTGACCAAATTGGACCATATGAGGAGCGGTGTAGATGTCACATTGAGGAGGAGTGTGTGTCCCCGAGGAGAAGCTTTAAAGAGCTGATGGAGCGCCCCAGCTGTGGGAAAGCTGCGCCTCCCTCTCTGAGCGGTTATGGAGGACCAGGAGGCCGTCTGAGGGAGAGACTATATTTTGTTTAACCCCAAATCACAAGTTTTTAGTTGATTATGGGAAACATTAAATTTCTTTGAGCAACTTTGAGTCATAAATCTTTTACATGTAAAAGATACATTATTTTAATGTTTATTTTTGCATATTTGTATTTACTTTGGGAACATGTTTGTTCTAAGCATCCATTTTAACGATTTATACAAATTTATTGATCTGTGTGATTATTTAGTTTTTGTTTGATTTAATGTTTTATTAATTAATGTAAAAAATCACTAAATATTTACTTTTACTTTTTCCCTTTTTATTTTATATCCAATAAAACTGTTAATATATGATTTTTATTTATTTCATGTATTGCATTTATTTACTGTTACCAACAATTTATTGAACGTTTTTGTTTTGTCTATTTTTAGTATGTCCTTCTTTCATTTGATTAATTAAAAGTGTATAATATTGAATTGTACATTATTAAGTATAATTGATCAATTTACATATGTATTATTTTCATCCAATTATAGAATTATTATTTATTCTATATTTTTCTACATATATTTTTATAGAAGTATTGATTACTTGTGTGTAATTCAACAAAAGGATGTACATTATTTTATTAGACTATTTGATCTTAATATTACCATACAATATGACTAGTTTATAGAATACAAAATGATAATTTTCACGTTATTTTTTGTTATTTATAGTGAAAATTTTAAATTATTTTAATTTAACTGTATTTTATTTTATGCAAAATCTTTTTTTAATAAAATAACAAAATGTAAATAAAATGTAAGACTCACATTTAATTATTTTTCATATGTTTTCATAAATAAAATGTAAAATATATAAATAATTCAATCAATTATTTCCCTGATACATGCTGAAATACTGAGCAACAATGTTTGTGTTTAGACGAAACGGGAATTTTGTGGTTCACACAAAAGTAAATGTTAATTTTACCTAAGACAAACTTTTGCAGGGTTGCCAGATCAACAGAGTAAATCCAGATTTAGAATTCTTTTGTATGCAGCTTGATGTTGAAGAGGTTCGAATCCAAGCTCATGGCAAAGGAACTATAAAGAGGAATTTATTTATTTTATTCAGGATTTTATTCATTTTATTTTATTAACTCTGAAGTTTTTTTCTTCTTGTATTTTATCATTTGTTTTGCTTTTACCTGTGTTTTATTCATTTATCTTTCCTGTTTCCTGTATGATCTAAACCATGCTTCGAGATAAAGATGTTTGCGAGGAAGAGAGCAGCGTAAAGGGACTGAAATTTCAGCTGAAATCTCCTTTTATTGATTCCATTTGATTGGTGTTATTTTACCTCTTAACAATCCACCTCTGACTGTCCACTGGCTCACCTGCCTGCCCTTGACCTCCCGGCACATCACTGATGGCCTCTCCCTCGCCCGCTGTAGTTTGTCTGGCTGATCTGAACGGGTCGAGGGTCAGATGGGTCGCTGTTGTGTTTGCTTGCTACTCGTTTTTACATTCGACTTTGCTGTGTTTGACACGTCCGATGCAAAGCAGGAGACGGTGTGAGAAGAGAGGGCAGAAATTACACATGCACAGAAACATTTACTCTCTCGGCCTGTTTACACTGACAGAAATGCCCTCAGCTCGCGCATCCTTGAGAGCGGGACACTGAAAAAGATTCACGGCTGCTTTTGCATCCTGGTGTTGTATGTTTTCAGAGCTCTTTAGAAAGCTTTTGCACTAAAAATTACTTAAATATAGCGTTCCGCAAATATTGGACTTCTGTTGGTAATAGAGGTTTATACGTGACATTCCTTTCCATCTTTACATTTTCTTCACAAAAAGACACAGGAAAGTGTTGCTTAAAGAAGTTCCTCTTAAAGAAAGAGGGGTTCGATGTTGTTCTTTCTTCAGTAGATCTTGTGCCTGAGGGAAAGCAAGAACTGATTAAAAGTGTTGAAATTAAAGTCACTTTTGATAAAGCATTGGCCAAATGCAAAATGTAAATGTGCTTTTTGTTAACATCATTTGAACTTGTTTGGAAGGAAGCTATATTTCAAACACCAAGCATCACTGCTCTCCAGTAAAGAGTCAAGTCTGCTCCAGATGGAGAAACAACACAAGAAAAGAATGCAGAAAAGCTGAAAGAAGAAGGAGAAAAACTAAACTTGTCCTTCACTGTTTAAAGAGAGTCTTTGTGCTTTTAATGAAAGGTGCAGCCAGACGGGGATTCTTGATAAACCTCACAAAAGCATCCTGAGGAATCCTCAAACGTTCTTAGCAGCGGTGCTTTAATTCATGTCAACATTGATGTCTGCTTTCACCAGCTCCAGGTGTGTACTGATGCATGTATCTATGTGTCGGGGTGAGGTCATTACTAGAGAGCAATGGAAACTGATCTCTGCTTCCATTTCCTTTTCATTTAACTGCGGCTCATTAATTGTTAATCATCATCTAAACCCTACCTGAAAACACAATCAAGATGTTTAAAGAGGCCAACACAGTGGAGAAGATGAGGAAGAAGTGAAAAACTTTGTGATGAAAACAACTGAGAGGTTTCTGAAGCCCGAAGAACACGTTTCAAGACACAAGGGAAGGACTGAACCAAGTCTCCTGTTGTAAAACCCAGAGAGAACATTTGTTTTAAAAGGATTTTTTTTTCAGAACGTGGGATTACTCTGCACATCACACTTCTGTCTGATGAGAGAGAGTCTCAGTAAATATTCTCTCCAATGATTCTTATCGTATTTTATTCACATCTTTTATGTTTTTGTCATTTTTATGTTTTAGATACGTGTTTCTTTCTAAACTACTAGAAATCTTTTCGCTGTCATGTTTAAACTACATTATAACCTCGATGATGAACGTTCTACACTTGATGCTGGGCTTGTAGTTCATGTTATCATCTCCAGCTGAAGCTCTTTCTTTGCTGACTATAGCCGTCACGTGCAGATGTTAAATAAAATCGGGGAAGTGATGGATTTGGTTATTGATTGGTGTTGCTTGATAAACAGAACGCAGGCTGTGATGATCTCGTTCAGGATTTCTCCAGAAAAACAAGCTCTCCCTCTCTCCCTGAGTGGTTCAGCAGCAGGGTTGGGCAGATGTCAGCAAGCATTTCTGTGTGTATAGTTGACTGACGCCGCCATCTTGTCGTGTATGCAGATGAGCGGGTGTCTGTTCGCCGCGGCCTCGTGTGTATCAATTTGCGTTCTTCTCTCGGTTTCTCTTTCGTAATTCACTGCGTTTGGGCCTCGGAAAACAATCGGAGTGGAGACAATAGCTGTGTGCTGATGGAGCCGTACAGCAGCCATCTGCACAGGCAGCTGCCGCCACACGCCGCATCTGTACAATATGCTGCGTCTCGAGCCTCATCTGCATAATAACAACAGGGCGAGTCCCAGACTAGTTCATAATCATGGCCGTCCCCGCTCTTCTTAACCCCACGTGGGCTTCATTCTTGTGCTTCAACTGGTCAGGAAGCACTCGCATCACTGTAGAGGTTTGTGGAGCTATGGAAACCTGGGGGGGCTTTAGGGACCCAGACACAGACGTTTACTGATTATAACAGAGAGAAGGTGCACTTCAAGGGATTCTCTTGTGCAAACAGCTTTTGAAAGTATTTTATTCCTCATTGGTTTTATTTTTTAAATCTTATGTTGTAAAGTAGAAGAAATGTAATTGATTGCACACACTGTGTATTAATATTCTATACACAAGACTAGAACAACCACAGAGGAGCCTTCTGACTTACTCTTATAACTTTGGGAAGATTTGACTTGTTTAACACAACACGGGAATAATAAACGTAATAAAGGAGGCGGGGTTAAACACAAAGGACACACTGCTGATGCACCTTTGTTTGACCGACTACTTTCAAGCTTTGCAAACTTCACTAATTAGTTTTGAGAAGCTTTAAAAGCGAACGAATCAAACTCGGGGCTTCAGATTGTGGGAGTGCGTGTGGTGTAATGCAGGGGTGCAGGTTTCGCCTGGAGCTACGAACCTCTGACTCACTTTCTTTCATCTTTCCATGAATACCATGATCAGGACACTGCGGGGTTTAGCACACCATTAAAAACAAAATGCCATGTTTTTCTTTGAAATGAAAACAGCACACTGGCAAGCATTGCTCTAAATGTGATTTATTTCAAAAAATCATATTTATCATATTTCCACAATATCTCAGTTCATCGGATAGAAGTGCATCCAGAGTTTGAATGGCAGCTTTAACTGCAGATCAAACTGTCCTACAGCCAAGGATGTATTTATCGTATGCATCTCGCGATCAATATTTGCTCCCTTCCACGAGCTGGATCCCATCGCCTCATGACTTTATGCATGTTCATCCCATCATGCACATCACAGCCAGAGTCATGTATATCATCAGCCGTGTGGCACTCTTCCTCACATATTGAGAGAAATTCAGAGTTAATTACTGTTTTACATCTTACGTTATCATCGGAATGTGTCTATTGCTTCATAATTCTTGGGGACAGTGAATAACAAGATAATTCATTAAAAACTGTATTTAATCACAAAAGAGAGCCTCTGACCACCGGCTGATTTATATTCATCAAATATTCAAAATATTCATTTGCATTAACGTATTTTTGATAGTAGAGGAATAAATATTTGATCCCCTCACAAAACAATCAAAAGCACTCTTACGTTATATCTCTCATCACATTCCTTTTCCAGATCTTAACTGAGATTAATAGAGGTTGAGTTCCTCAATCTTCAGTTTCCTCCACAGACCTTCTACTGGATCAAGGTCTGGACTCTCCAGGAGCTTCATGTGCTTCTTCTTTTTGAACTAACCGGAGCGCGGATTTGCTTATCAATTAAGTTGGCGACTTCATTCGGTTGTTTTTGCATATAAAAAGCAGGAGGAGTTGCATACAAATCCCGTCTTAGCTGTTCTTTCCCATGAAAACCAGTAAAAAGATGCAAAAGAAGAAGAGTTAAAACACAGTGAAACATTATACTCCCTATAGCAGTTGTTCACATTCCCATTCTCTTTAAAATACTACTATGGCTTTTGTTATTTGCATAGCACCATCTACTGGACAGGAGCACTATCATTCCTATAAAAGAAAAAAAATGATTGAATAAAAAGTACCACAACAATTTCATAAAATGATCATGCTCTCTACAAATAGTGCGCAAAAAAGTAATGAAAGCACTGTTAATTAATGTACTTTTTACATTTGTAATCGTGAGGGACACGGCTAAGAGTTTCCTGTAGTCAGAAAAACTGGTGGATTTATTTCAGAAATCTTCAGAAATCTTCTTAATATCTGGGATATAAGGGTTGTATTGATGTTTGAGTAAAATCAAACATGGTAAACTATTCTCTGGTACACTTGATCGTTTTTAAGCAATCCTGACAGTTACGTGGGGTTCGAAAACAAGTTTTAGGAGCCGATTAAAGAACATTTGCCCTGAATTCCCAGCGATCGAGGCCAGATTGTGCAACAGCAGTGGATTCAGTCATTCAGCCCCAAACTTTGAATAAATGACACAGAGTGATGATCCCTCATCATGCGTCTGACTGTAATCCTCCGAGTGCGAGTGTGACCGAACCCGAGGATGAAACACCTGCCTGGATCACAGCCACACACTCCGCCTCATCAAACATGCGCCTTCATTTGCATAATTACAAAGAGCATCCCAAGCACTTCTGGAGTTTTCATCGCTCCTCATTAAAGTGAGGCTCAGCTGAGCCAGTGGTGAATTGTGATTTCTGTGGCAGCTGGATGTTGCCACAGTTTTAAAATGCCATTTCTGGTGTAGAACTCACTAAACAGCTCGAAGACAGGGACGGGTGTCGAGGTTTCAGGGTTACGGGGGCTCCCTCAGTGATCAGAATCCAACGGTGAAATCTTTGTAGCCTTAAAATGAGTTAAAGATTGTTTTCACTTCACAGATGTTTTAGTTCTCGATCCATCCCATAAATCTTCCACTGAACAGTTACAGGAGTTTTAAATACATTGAACTTAGCAAATTCAGCCTCACATTCAGAGAAACTTTCATGTGGGTATAAAACAATCAATGCCCCATTCACCCTCTTCTTGTGCGGAAAAACACCCCCAGAGCATGATTTCTATTCTTTTTACACCAAGCTGCTCAGGAATCGCCCCATAACCCTTTCCATCTTTGTGATGGTCTACAATTTTTTGATTGTTGGGGTGCACAGGTGTCTTTATGACGAATATGATCCATGAGCAGAGGATACTCTTTCAAAGCAAGCTATCAGGTCTTTGAGCGTAAGAAATCTGTCTGAGAAACAAGTGATCAAATATGAAACAGAAAGCTATTACTACAATTAGATTAAATTAGCAACCAGAAGTTGATCTGATGCATGCACTGACCTGTTTAAGCTCCACTTGTAATGTTTGAAGAGAGTTTTCTTTCCCACATTAGCCGGATCTCTCTCATCTGCATGTGCTGAGGTGAGTTACTGAATGTGTGCCGTTGTGTGAAATTAATAAATACCTCGGGGCAAAGGGACTCTTAATATATTCCTCATTTTCCTCTTTAATTTAAGCCTCCGTATTAGAGTGGATAATGAACCCTTAGCAGACACTAAATTGATAGAGTGGGAAGTGTGCAATAATATTGATCAAGAGCCCGCTCCCTGAGGCCTGACTGCGTTTACAAGCGGATGCTTATTGAATTTAAACAATTTCATCTACTGGGTTTATGAAAATAGTGCTAGAACCTTGTGCTACAATCGTGGAATTGTGTTCTCATTTCATCAGATTAGTGCATTTCAAACCGCTTCTATCAAATTAGTTCTGGATTTAGGTTTTGAGGGGTTTAACAGTTTGAACCAGATCGAGTGAGCCTTTTGCAGAATGTTAATTAATTATTCTGATCCCACATAAAGGTTCTGACTGCCCCCCCCCCACACACACACACACACTCGCTCTCCAGTGATGCTGAATGATTCCCGGTGAGATCTGTGAGCGGAGGGGTATCGGGCAGGTGCGACACTCTCTCGGCGAAGTGTGGAACAGCACAGGTGTGACATGAGCCGAGTGATTATTGAGATGTTGCATCAGAGCGAACTGCGGAGGAGAAGGATGGGTTTGTCAGCTGGGGTTTGGAGCTGTCAGTCTCCCTCTCATCACCCATCATCATGAACACAACTGCTGCACGAGGAGTGTTTGTCATGGCTTCCATGGTTCTAGAGTTAGCCAGATTTATCTTAATTACTCACCTTTGTGATGTTCCACTGTCCACAACTACAAACATTTCCTCTTTAGATCATCTTTAAAAGGAGAAGCAGATCCGAGCTGAGCTGGGAACTTCTTGTGGGTAAGAAATGAAAGGGCTTTTAATTTTTCGGTTTCTAGTATCCAGGATAGAACCTCAAGGGCTTCCTCGGTGAGCTATCACCACTGTGCCCTCGAGCCCAGCACTTAACCCTGGGTTGATCCAGAGGGGCAGAACTCTCATAAACACGCTGCATGTCACCCCGGATAAAAGCTCCAGCTAAATGACTCATTAGCATAAACTTTTATTCCTAACACGAATGGCTAACCATTAAAAGACCGTGGCTTCAGAACAAATCTCAGCTGTGCCTTCAAACCCCGTGAGGGCCTTGATTTAGAAGATCGCTCCTAAAAATGTATACAAATAGGTGCTTACTGCCGTCGGATACTAAAAAGAGATCTATGGCAGCGTTCACAGCTCGCCACATACTGAAAGAGGAAAGTTTGAAAGCATCTCAAAAATATATACGTTTAAAACGACAAAAGGGAACATAATGAGTCAAAAGTGTAAAGCAATTGTGAGAAAATGAAAAAGACATTTACTAAAGCAACAAATGCCAGATTCCACTGTGTTAAAAATCCAATAGTAAGTTTTCAAAAGCAAAATTGATTTATTCGAGGGTGCCGCTGCTGCCCTGTGTGCACACGCCGAGGTGCGCTGGAGATTGCAACCCACAATCACATCAATCAAACCTACTGTTGTAAAAAAGTGTGATTTTAAAGTTATAAATTAATGATTCTAACATTCATTTGCAAGTAAATGGTATGATAAAAAATAGATACAATAGTGGGAAAAATTAAATGATTTTAACATGTTTATGAAAAAAAATGTTTATGACTCTAAACAACAAATGAAAGTTATGAAAATCATGAGAATCAAGCTTGCCACCACGAGGCAAACTGTCTTATTAAAATTCCGTAGTGGTTATAGGCACACAGTTAATTTAGCAGAGTCAATCTAACACTTAAAGTGTTCATTTTAACACCGCTCAGATCATTTATAATTCCGATCTATCGGGTGTAAAAAGTACACTGGTTTAGAGTGCAAAATTGCCAATTAAAAGCTCTGTTAAAAAAATACAACTTAGGGCAAGGGGTGTTTCACTCCTCCATCACGAGACAAACCGTCTCTCCTCGAAGAAGAAGTTGTGGGTGGAGTCATGATTTTGGTGCACTTTTATTTTGCACTTTCAGGTGTAAATGTAAAACCATGTACACCCCAAATCTACACTGGAAAAGTGTACTGAACACTGTGTATTGTTAATCCAACACTTTGGGGCCTATTTACTTTTTACACCGGTGGTTTTACTGTGCAGAATTGCATGCATCACATTTCTCAATCTAGAAAATCTAAATTTTTTTACAATGAAACAAATTAAAAATGACAAAAAAAGAAAAGCTCTCTGATGTAAACGTGATTTTTCTGTAGGTACTTTAGGTCTGCACTTTGAAAGAATTGGAATGATCGTAATATTTGACGTCACAGTTGCATAAAATAAACACAAAATTGCAAAACCGCAAATGTAATAAATTCAGATTGTGTACCTCACAACTGCGATCATTTATATATATATATATATATATGTGTATTTTTTCTTTACTTTAGGTCTTTTATGGTTACATTTGAGCCTGTAACTACCTTTAACAGGAAATCTATTGCTCTGCTTTGTTTTCAGGTAGAAATAAGAAAATCTGACTTGAGCTGCAGCTAGGTGCATGAGATGAAGTCAAGTTCTAGTCAGTCGTTCTCACACTCGGGGTGAACGCGTGCGACTCTTTCGACACTTCAACATCTCCAGCACATGTTCTCCTGTGTTTCATCTCCCTCTCTCTCTCTCTCTCATCTGATTAAAGGCTGGCAGACTCTTTGAGCAGGGGATGGAAGCCGGTTTGATGAGCACTCTGTGATTAGCCATGCGCGAGCCTCAGATCTCCGTCGCTTAAGCTAAAGCAATACTGAATGAACAAATATCGAAATGATGGGGGTTTATTCAGAGGTAATGGATGAGGAGAATTGAACTTCGCTCTGAACAGAGGCTCCGAGCGGCTTAATCCGAGCAAGAAACCCTATTTTGCTTCTTTGTTTAAGACATGGGGGCATTGCTGCTCACGTTCCTCAGAGATGTGATTAATGGAGAACGCCTCTGTTTTTACCATCAAGATTCCTGTAATGAATTAGGCTGAGATTTCAGATGGAGCTGGACTCGCTTGTTCAGTGCCGCTCATCAGAGGGAACCAGGGGAACATTGATCCTTCGCAAACAAAATGCCAATTTTTAATATGAAAAAGGCCTTTATGTGGATCTCGTCTTTGTTGTTGCCTCTGTGGGTTACGGTGATCGGATCAGAGGCCTGGGTTTATCTGTTTGGGATGTAATCCTGGTGTGTTTTTCTCCTCAGGGTTCTGAATACCTCCAGATGATTAAAGAGCGCCAAGAAAAGTGACAATTAAAGATAGGTCACCTCAAACTGAAGGCCTTGGTGCGGTGGTGAGAGAAGCCAAGTACTTTGAGGCGGAACAGGAAATACATCACAAACAGGAAGTGATGAAACCCGTTATACAGAAGGGCGTAAGAGATTTTCTCTCACTCTCTTGGTTTTCTACTCTCACGGAGCTGGCTGCTTCTTGCTTTATTAAACATTGACAATCTTTGTACTGACCTAGCATTAGACGACCACTCAGCTAATCCCATTAGCATCAGCGGATAAACTGGACCTTTCCATGTGCTTGGAGTTTGGTTCTTTGTCTCTGGACTTTATATGATCTATTTGTTCCGCCAGCAGCTGCTCCATCTTGTTCCACTTTAAAATTACTGGGTGAATGGCTAACATTTGTAGCGTTTGTCTCTTTAACAGTGGCAGATAATTGAACAGAGAGATTTACAGGGACTGATACGGCTTAATGAGCCCTCGTGCTCCCTCCCTCTCTCGCTTCCTGATTTAACGCCACAGTAAACGCCCCGTAAAGAGCAGAACAGTCCAAGCACACCGGCAGAAATAAGACATTACACCATTCCGACTGGTACGGGGTCAGAGGTCGACTCGGGAACAATCAACTCAAGCACATTTATCTCCCGCTCAGATATAATTCAGCAGAACATGACTGAGCTCCAGGGTGAAGCATGGCGTTCTGGAGCCTCAAACCAGGGGGAGCCCTTCCAGCCTTGTCCCTTAGGCTCCCCCAGGATCAGGGATGTGGCAGGTTTATCCAGGAATCAGCCCAAGGAAAGATCAGCTGACGCCGTGTTTGTTTAACAGATCTCCAGAGGCACCGGAGGGGGAGAGCACCATTGTCTGGAGTGAGAGTTAAAACAAGCTCTTCACTGGAAACAATAATGAAACAGAGGCGGCCGATGAGGACCGAGAGCTGGACCTCGATGCGTTGCTTAAATTTTGCCTGTTTTTGTTTAATGTGGATTCTTGCTAGTTCTCACACTGACCCATTAAAGACATTCTGTGAAATTAATAATTGAAAGGTAAACAACATTTTAGTGTTTTATTGAAGTGATTTTTACACACAAATTGTACATTAAAAGCAAACAAGTTGCTATTTTTAATTCTTACGGCTATATATGTGTGTGTGTGCGTGTGTGCGTGCGTGTGTGTGTATGTATGCCAATATGGACCTGAAAAGTACACACTTATTATTTGATATTTATTGATCAGATTTTGATTAGATTGAGATTCTGTGCTCATAAATCTGCACATGTTTTTTTCCACACAGAATTTCCTTTAATTTAATTAACTAATTAACAAAAGATGTTGGTCATTGTTAATTCTCATAAAAACAGGAATTCTGTAATAAAAATTGCTCTTGACAAAATAATTTAAACTTAAAATTAAACTACAGCATAAAAGGTCAAGAAAAAATTCTTCCAGGTTTTTCTGAAATGTGTTAAAAAAATAAAAAGAATTCTTCGGAAAGAAGAATACATAAATTGAAAAATAATTTCCATTTTGATATGGACTTTATGTGATGGGGCATTTAACACACCTCCAGACCTCTGTGGGGCGCTGCACTTTTAAATGGATGCAGCATAAGTTGCTTTCACTAGAGATCTACGGGCAGGTTGCTTTTTTCTTGCCTGTTTTAAATGAAAGTGGTAACGTTGAGCCCACGTGGAGCATTGAGGTTTAGCTGTGCAGGTCCTCTGTCTGTTCTCCGGTAAGTTTCCTCATCTGGAGTTTCTTAAACAGAACACAGAATTGGCAACAGAATCTTTTTTTTGTGTGAAATCAAACTTAAATAAGTTGTTGGTAAAAGCTAGCTCTAATGTTTCCATTAACTGCTGTCCTTTGTTTCTTTCTTCTCTGATCCATGGCTAAACAAACAATTAAATCCGCGTTAGCATTCAATGCTAGCACAGCCAGCAGTACGCCATAACGATGCTCTCAGTATTGTGAAGCTTTGCAGTGGCGAATTACTCTGGTAAATGTTTGCTTTTCCATGGTGTGGTGTGGTGCTCAGAAGATGGTTTGGTGTAAATGGCTGAGGAGCAGTAAGAGAAATGTGATTTTGTTAAAAATGGAATTCTGAATCACAACTTCATGGGGGTACGGCACAGGAAACAGCACAAGCAGAGGGCTCAAGCAGGAGAAGAACTGCATAAAAGTTAAAATCTCATTTTGTGGTGCATCAACTTTCAGATCCTGAATCCCAAACAAATGAAGAGAACTTTGGTGTTTGAGCACTAATTTATTTAACTCTAGATCTCTCAAATATATCAGAGCTGAGAGCACCCTGGGTGTCACCGTCATCGAGATCGCATTTGAACTTTGGAGGAATTAATATCAGTGTTTTTGAAAATGCAAATCTGAGCTCACTTCCTGGTGCAGTAATGTGATGACGGAAGCAGCGGTGAAGGAGCGTTGGTGTTCTCATCTGACCCTGTGCTGCTCTACCCCTCTCTGCTTGTCAGGAAAGATGTTGCGCTGTGATTGTAATCTCTTTCAGCAGCGTTCGCATCAGAATATGAATTAGCCAGGTAAAAAGTGATGTGAAAGGCCAGCGCATTAACAACCAGAAGTGACTGTTTGACTGGGAGTGCGTAGCATTCCAATAAATCCCTCCGAGCCTCCATCTAACAGCTCATTCATTTGCTTCCAGATTAATAAGCGCGGCATGATTGCAAATAATAGTTTGTGACATGTTCGGTGAGAGCGTGTGTATTCCAGCAGCAGGAGAATTGCCCGCTTTGATTTATCCGCCTTTGATTTGGAAAAGAAAATCAATGAAACTATTCCTTTGCATCGCCCGGACGCGCCGAGGAGAGCAGCTCTCTTCAATTACCAAGCTCCTGTTTGCTTTAGATTTGCCCGGAAACAAAAGAGAAATGTGTTTGTTTCAGAGCCGCGTCGACTAGATTGCTGCAGAAATGGCTAAATAGATTTTCACCGCGGCCGTGGCGAGGAACCATGCACGTAGAATTGCTCAATATCGTGGTTCCTGGCCAATTTTCCTCAGGCCCATTGTTTGGCAGTGTTTGATAGTGGAGGGGAATGGTAATGTAATATCCATAATTCATACGCGCTCTTCATTGCTGATTCGGCTCTCCTGTCTGTTTATGAGTGTAAAATAGATTCTACGGTGTCTATTAGACCTAAATAACACCAGCGCAGGATTTGGCACATTTTATGTAAAGAGACAGAAAGCCCCGAACACAGGAGCCAGCCTCCATTACAATTCTCTGCTGGATTTATGTACAGCAATGCTCTGAACGCTTGTTACAAACTCTGTTTTCCCACGTTTTTAATCGTCATTTATCCTTTTTTTTTTATTACAAGTTTTCCATTTATTCATTAAACATCTGTGGCCTTTGATGAAACCACTTTTCTTCTTGACAAAATGGAGATGGTTCAGGGATAGATAAGGCCGTCCATGTGAACAGCTCGAGGAAACGCCTAGAGTTCGGTGTTACACGCTTTATATTCTGAGCGGATCGTTTTAGAATCGTGTTTATGAAAAATACTCACGAAGAAAAATACGAATAACCGATAAAGCATCAGGTGCTTGAAAATGCACCGAGGAAAAACAGTATTTGACACATCAGCATCTTTTTCAGTACGGACATTTCTAATCAGAGCATTTCAGTAAACAGTTAAAGCCAGAACAAAGAGAGAAAACACAGGGAGCGTGAATTAAAAACGTTTTATTTAATACTGTTTGGAAAAGAGATTTCTCTGTTATGGAGAGAGCAGGGGTCTGGATCGCTCCGCCGGGATTCTGGCCCAATCCTCCACACAAACGCTCTTTAAATCATGAAGTGTCTTGGGAAAACTTGATTGACTGCACCATTTAAGCAACTTGATTTCATTGTTTCCTTTCCAGTGTGCTTGGGATAATTGTCTTGCTGAAATGTCCTTGTACACCTTGCAGCCTCAAATCTTGTTGCTTCCACTTTAAAGATTAACTATTGGTTTGGTGGAAATGTTGTCAATAGCCCAACTTTGAAGACTTGAATCTGGAAACTCCATGATGAGAAGTGCTGGTCATTACCCCTAAAAGATTCTATGATGGATCTTCTTTCCACCGCCAAACCATGACTTTATTGCTGCAAATGTAAAATATTTCCTTATTTATGCACATGGCATCCCACGTCCTCACTATCTCGCAGGGCTCTGACCCTTGTCGTCCTGCTCAGATGAATTATGTTTATGATCCAGTGAGTGTCAGAGAAGCTGTGTATTAGACATGCAGAATAACCTTATTAACTCAAGAGGCCGGAGACTAATGGCGGAGCGCATCCGTCTTCTCTCTGACACACAAACACTGCCTGATCGGCATTACCAGGGCTCTGTGTGTGTTACCTGCTCGTGTGTGTGTGTGTGTGTGTGTGTGTGTGTGTGTGTGTGTGTGTGCGTGTGTGTGAAATGCCACCGGGTTTATCCCCTCTGCTCAGACCAGTAATGCACGCAAAGCTCACTTTGTACGATACTGTGGCGGGATGGATGCGGAGATGGACTGGTGATCTGAAGGTCGTTGGCTCGATCCCGAGTTCATACAGGAAACTCTACACAGTGACACAAAATACACCACAAACACAAATAAATAAAAATATTACTTTGAAGAATCTGAGGAAGGGAGCATCGGTCTGAGTAAAAGGTATGACGACGTAAACGCTCTCGAACCCGTTTCTGTGATCCAGATAAAAGCCGAGGTGGAGTGGAATGTACACGATAAAGCCAGACAGGTCAGATATGAAGAAATAACACATTGTTCATTCCAAGTAAAAAAAAAACAAAACACCATTTTAAAAGCAACATGTGCAGCCTTTGGGATTATATTTGGAGCAGCTACCGTTTGTCCAAGTGGATTTCCTCAGAAAACTATCATTTTTCAAGAGGAATGACTTGAGTTCACTAGTGTTTTATCAGTGGATTATATTTTATAGTAAATTCTACCAGCGAGGATTTTTCCCATCGATTATCTTTGGAGTTAGCATTAGCTGTAGCTTTTTTTGGACTTGCTTGTGTTTGAAGCTTCAGTCGTGGTCAGATGTGTTACAGAAAGAGGCTCTTTTGAAAATAATGCTGTTTGTGGATATGAATGTGGATTATTGTGACTTTAAAAGTGAACGTAGGTTATCAAAGCAATCATAGTGTCAACATATTGATCAATGTGATATATATATATATATATATAAAGATAATAAATGATTGAATAAATCATTTCATGTACTCTCTACAGATTTTCAGTTCATCGCAGAGCAACATTAGAAATTGAATTTTGGGTCTTCAATTCACCGGTTCCTCCCTGAATTTTTGACTATGAGAGAAAACCCGACCAATCACAGTTGAGGGTGCTTCCACTCTTGAAGACTCCCCATTAGTTTTTGAACGGGTCGACTTTCTAAATGAGGGAAAGCAACACGCTACCGCTCAAATATATAGCTCAAAACTAATATAAGCACAGAAAATAATCAGAAGATAATAATAAGAAGATAAACAGCCATAACTGAGCTGGTAAATGTACATTTTAGCGTGTTCCATGATTTCAGAGCAATCGCAGTGTTTTTCTGCAGCTGTATTTTAATAAAAGCCGCATGCAGAAGTGTGTTATAGCAGTCATCAGGAACAGATGCTTGACTTCAAATCACAAAAATGCTTCTTGATTGTATTGATCTCCCTGATAATGTAAATGTATCACTTAGACGCTGTGTGTGTCAACGCAGGTAACGATTTTGTGTTTGTCGAGGAGGACTCTTAATAAGCCTGGCTTTAGGATGCTCTGGAAAGTGCTGAAGATGAGATCAGGCTGTCTGTTTAATTGAGAAAGATGAGGCTGATACTGACGCCATAATTAACGCCCCTCTCTCTCACACAACACAAGGTCACAGAGTGTTTGACGAGAAATCTTATTTAACAATCCCGACAGCAGCTGATCAATAGTTTGCTCCTTTTTCCACAAGCTTTTGTGCTCAGTGTTTGTTTTATCGTGTGCTGCTGTGTTTGTGTGTGTGTGTATGAAGAAGGTGAATAAAAATACAGGGTTATTTCATTCTAAAATATTTGGATCTTAATAAATAAAACATAAACGGGATTACAGCCCTTTAATCAGATTTCAACATGATTTTACATCAGATTGCAATTTTTCTTGTATAGCACATCGGCAATTCAAAGTTCTTTACATAAGATTAAAAACAGATCGGGGTTTAAAAAAAGCTAGAGATGTAAAAGCTTTAAAATTCTAGAAAAAGAGCAAAGCAGAAGTTTAGCACTATATATAAATAAATAAATAATAAATAGATGGTTGCCATCGATGGTTGTATTACAGATAGTCAACAAATCTGCTTTGAACATGGTTTATCAATTAACCAATCAGATATGAGCAGCAGTAGAATCAACCAATTAGATTTTAAGGATATTGGAGGGCACCAATCAGATTTGAAACAAATCGAAGTTCAAAAACCTCGGACCAATTAGTTTATTATATTTGAACATGTTTCAAATAATTAAATCAATTCCAACATTAATCAACCAATCTGATTCGAACAGGCTTTATCACTCAGCTGTCCAGATATAAACAGCTTGAGAGTGACCTTTTTTTTCAATTAATTAATTAATCTGTAAAATTAAACAGCACTAGAATCCATTAATCAGATTTGAATGCAATTTATCTTCAGCCAATCAATTTTTAACACCATTTCAAACAGCAAATTAAGCTTCAAAACCTTCAGATTTAACAGCAGAGTCACATTTGTTTTATATTTTACTCTAAAAGGCAGGCGCCTGGCAGCAAATGTCCACCCGACACGGGCTTCGGGATTGGACGCATCTAACCACTGTGCTACACATGATTTCTATTATAAATAATATTGTTTATGTGTAATTTGCTTTTAGCTGTGTTTTCTCCATCCAGAAGAATCCCTTTGTATTCTCCACAGTCGTTAAAGGCATGAAACTCTCCAACTTTCAAAAATGACACGTGCGCTCATTTGCATAATGCAAAAATTGAATTTCCCTGAATACATGTATTAATCTGAATAGTAAAAAGCAGTGGTGGGCCTGCTTACATGCTGTAATTGGCATCTTGTGGTTTGCCGTCCTGAGGCGAGACTCAGATTTTATGTGTGTTTATAATAAATTGCATATTTAAGCTGGCAGGAAATCACTGAGAGACATCCATCCTCCACACTCTCTCGTCTTTAATTAAACCACTGAAAGAAGCATCAATTTGTTTCTCAACACCGACTAATGTCTGCATCTGCTTATTAGATATTAAATTGATGCATAATTCAGGCAATTAAGAAAGTAATCACACAAAGTAATGTAATGGAAGTTAATTATTACTGCATAAGCAAACAGTTCATTAATGGTGGTTAATGCTGGGACTGCATCATGTTCAGGATTCCAGCTGATCTGAGAACAGGAAGTGAGCATGGCTCCTCCAGGGCTTTGCAGCATTAACCGTATGGAATACTTGCATGGAACGGAAAGACTTTGATCTGAGTAAGTGAATAAAAGCCAGGACTTGAAGTTGCGGATACAGCTGGGCGGCCATCTTTGAGTCGTACGACTCTCATCGCATCTGAACTAACTGCATTTAAATCAACGCTTTCTCTTTCTCTTTTGACTGAAGGCCATTGTTAGTATGTAGTAGTGTTTTTCCACCACTTGTTTTGCCCAAATAATTGTTGTTTCATCCGTCCACAGCAGCTTATTCCTTTTTCTGCATCACTTGTCCATGCAGCATCTCCTTATTTTTAAAGGGCAATGAATAGTTGCCAGTTGCAGCGAGATGATGCTGTAGGTCTCTGGAGCTGGTCTGTGGGTTGTCTGTGACCATGCTGCACCTCGGCTTTTCAGAGATTTCTTATGCTCTGCCACTTCAGGCCTTGCTAGAACTGTACTTCTGGACTTCCAATTCTATTTTCATCAAACAGGAAACGCTTGCGAATGTTTGTAGGGCTGTGGGTTGTTGTTTTGCTAATGTAATAATTAATCTTATAGTTTCCAGAAATTTCCAAGATCCATAATTTTTATCCATAAATACAACAAATTGTTGCACGGAATCTGAATATTCTGAACATTTTCATCCAGACCTCTGTTAAAAGACAATATTGGAGTATTCATCTTAACTTTTTCACTGAATGAAGAGCAGTAACCAGTAAAGTTCTGGGTGAACCATGTGTCTGAGGTGTTTTCATCTCCTAGATCTCTGATGCTAGGGTCTCTTTCTGGTTTATCTGTTAGTCTGGAGGTTTGATTGGTCGTGTGTCATTTTTTTGTGAATAATAATAACAATAATAATAATCCAGGAGCAGGTTTACGTTGTAAAATCAGGTTCTCTGGGGACAGGGCGCTTGATCAGGTTTGAGGACACTCTTGTGTTTAAATCATCCGGCTGCGTGTTACAGACCCAGATTGAGGAGCGTGTTTGATGAGGTCCATCAGTGGGATTGTGTGTCTTTTGATTTGCTCCAGACAGATGCCTCTCGTTGTTGCTAATAAATGGGACGACCCCGGGGACGGTGGCTAAGCGGCTCTATTAACTCGGCAGCATGTCAGCCAATAAAAAACCTCCTGACCCCTGCAAAGGTCAACAGTGACACGAGTGTGTTTGCACCTCGAAATAAGACGGTCTCGCTTCATCACTCTGCACTGGGAGAGAGGGCGTGTGGGTTGGGGTTGGGGGGGGGGGGGGTTGAAGATTGCTCAGAATCAATCTGTTCACGTTAATCCTGAAATCAAACATCACAAACAAACACTTAGCAGTCGTTCTGTACACCTCACGACAATAAACTATGTTCAGACACACATTATTAGATTTTAAAATACTATTGATTTATATTTAAACCCCATGGGCTTAAGCACCTTATCTGTTACAAGATTAAAAAAGCAGAAAATATGCAAGAAAAATACAAATGATTTAATTTGTATATGTAAATCAAATGGAGCCCTCTAAAAATTCTAAAACTTTTGGACTCAACATCTCACATATGTTCTCCAACGAACCTCAGCCTTGGTTTTTCATACTTAGTTAATTCCTGGGGTGCCCTCCAGGGTGGCGCTGTTGGATTTGTTTTTAAATGAGTAGTTTACATGATGCATCACCACCTTTTCCTGCTGCAGAACTCATCCAGGTGCAATATGTTTAAAATAGTGCTGCCAGGATCTGGATATGATCACATTACCCCTATTCTGAAACCAACTTCGTATAGAACGTATAGAATGTATAGAATGTAGAATTTCTCTTATGGATGCGTTCAAAAACTCTTCACATCATTAAAGTCAGTATTATTCACTGTCAGAATATTTTTTTCTGTAGCTTTCTTTGTTAAGCTCACTCAGTGAAATCTTGTGCACATTTTGGGGGACGGTACAATTGCACTTAGGGGACGGATTTGACCAGTAATGGTCCTGGTCTGATCTTTCTATTTAAATATGGCTGATATTTCTATTTTTAACCTTTTATTGCACTTTCGTACACATTTTATTTTATGATGTTTTTTTGTAGCACATTGTGTCCACAAATAAATGACAAACAGGAACAAATGAACGTGCTCTGCACACTTTTTCTCTGTTGTGTTTCGCTGAAAGGTTCTGGTTCAAGGCCAGCCCTAGGTTCAGTGGCTTCGAACAGAAGACTCCCTCGTTCTCCTGCACCCCGATCTTTCACTGAAGATGTGAGCTGGAGATCCAGCACAACCCTGAGACCCTAACCAGGAATAATCGGGTACAGACGTGACCCATCCCCAGTCGCTCTGAACGCTCAAGAGCAGCAAACGCTCCGTTATCGCTGTGACTGCTCCAGAAAAATTACTTTTAAGCGTGCGATCCAAGGTTGGCACAAACACAGGCGGCAGATGGGCCTGTGATGTAGCTCTTTCAGCTCTGGTTAATGGTGACAAAACTCCTGTTATGAGCTTAACGACTGCTAGTGTGCTCCTGCCAGCGCCGTGTGTGTGCGTTCAGAATGAGAGCATTGATGAAAGTTAATGTGTGAGCGTCCCAAATCACTCCTTTACTTCATCGCATCCAAACGGCACAAATCTCCTTCAGTCTCTTTTTCTTCTGCTCCCTCTCACCCTGCAGCCATCCTTCTCTCTGATGAATCCACTCCCTCTCTCTGTTATTTACACTCGTCTCCTGCTCAGATTGTCTTGTCATCTTAGATTCATCTGCTCTTCTGCGGAGTGGTGTGTGCTGCCGTGGGTGTGCGTGCGTGCGTGCGTGCGTGTGTGTGTGTATGGGGGGGGGTTTGAAAGAGGGATGGCCATTTCTCCTCAGCTTAGCTTTACACACCCTTTACCCAGGCTTTAACTGTGCCAAAGCTGCTGGGAAGATCCCTTAGATGGACAAGTGATGTGACCCCTGATAAAGATTCTGGTTGAAAGCACAGGAGGTGTGTAGAACCCTACTGGAAATTGTTGCATTTTTGAGGGCCACGAACGCTTCAGAGCTGCATTTACATCTGATTTGGGCTCTAGAAATGGCTCTATAGCGCCACCTAATTCATTTGAGTAGGGTACACACGAGTAGGGTACCAAGACCTAAAACCAAGGAAATACCAAGAATGCATTTCCAAACTCGACAGGAAGTTGATTATTTTGCGAAAACCTTTAAAAAGGACCACCTTTGCTCATCAGACTATATCGATCTCCTCCGAGAGATTGCATCTGTTCGCCTCTGTATGGGATGTTAAATTGCAAAGGTTTTTTTTAAACTATGTTCACACGGCGACCAATGAAAAACTACATTTTGCCGTAAACTAATAATTTAATAGATTTTCTGATTGTGGGAAACTTGGCACGTGTGCTGAGAGACCGTGCCTGAACACATCTCTATAGCAACCTACAGTATCAGTTATAGCGCCACCAGCTGGCTACAGGAAACACAATTTTACACTGACAAGGCACTTCTTTCATTACTTTTTGTGATAAGAATTTAATGTCCAATGCAAAAAAATAAACTATATTTATTTGCATTTATAGCAAGCACCTTAATACTTTTTTTTGTGAGGGAGGGGGGGTATTTAGTTTACCCATTTTTTCCAACATTTGAACAAATCTTGCTTGAATACATTACCTGATATTATTGCAAGGTGCTTTGCCATTGAGGGGCGGTGGTGCTTTAATTTCAATTTTTCTGTTTAATTCTCATTCCCTTGGAAACATGGAAGCAAATGTCGATTCCTGGTGAGTCTGAGGGTCTCCTCAAGTAGAGAAGTGGTCAGGACTTGGCTGCTAAGAAGTGCATTGAGGAGCAGACAGACAAACAGAAGGAGAAAGGGAGATGCTCAGATATAGTCCTGCAGGCTCGGAAAGCTTTTACTTTTTTTCATCATTGTAATAAACACAACAGACTTTTGGAAGATTGAGAGTGACTTTGCTGATTTTCATTGTTAAATTTTCTTGAAATGATCAAGGTTTCCCCCATGTATACGTACGACCTCCATCTCCATCCTTGGCAAAGCCAGCAGCGTCACCTCCCTGATTGCGTTTGTGTTTAAGCACATGAAACTCTGTCTGCGTTATTGGGCTGGCAGAGGAGTCATTAGGTGTTGTGTGCAGGCTGTGAGCGTCCATGCGTTACAAACACACACACACGCACACACGCACATATACACACACCGGAGCTGGTGGGCCTCACAGAACTCCTGAGTGACCCCTGCTGCTCCACTTCAGCTCATGCAATCCAGACGGGTAATGACGAGTGTGTGTTCCTGACACTCCTCTTGCTGTCTCTGAGGGCAGCGAGCGCAGGCAGGGGCCGCTCGCTGGGGTTCAATCATACCTTCAGCAGAACAGCTCTCAAATCAGCAGGAGCAAACTGCACCATGAGTGTGTGTACGCGTGTAGGGGGTTAGATAAATCAGCAGCTCTCTTGTACAGAGCCCTGCAAATGAAATCTATGTTTTATATGTGTGTGTGTGTTTGTGTGTGTTCTATTAACAACTGCAATAAACTATAGATTTAGCAAGAATTGCAAATATAATGTTCATGTTCATAAATAAATGGAATTGTGTTTTCATTTTTCATTGAATAAATAATGTACTCATTACAAATATACCTAGAAATATTTTATATTTAAATTAAAATCTAGAATAAATACACGTTCATATGATTTATACAAATATTAAAAGTGACAGCTGTGGAGGTGAGAATGCTTCATATTTGTCATGTCAAACATGTTTATGTTCCATAAAACAGATTAGATCTATCAAGCTTTAATGCATTAATTTTAATTCTCCATCGAATTGTGCGATTACAAAATCACCCGTGTAAATGACATCATTTATTCTTTGGATAAGAAATTTCAGTTAAATAAATAAGAGACAAACTCAGTGATATCTGAGGAGTGAAATGAAGTTTATTTGATTCATGGAAAGTGTGCAAGAATTATTTTAACAGAATGAGGCATATTCGTGAAGTTAGGCACCCTCGTCATTTCTTTGATTTCAACTCCTTTTGAACTCTTCTGAAGACACAGGCAGCTCAAGTGCAGCCACTAGCTCATGACAGCACCAACGTGAGGAGTGTAGCACACAAGTCCGGAGTGCATCGTTTAGGACAGGGCCATAGTCACGGCTGTTCCTGATGGACACTAGTGAAACACACACAAGCCACCGCTTCAGGCTCACTGGAAGCACTGGGGCGGAGTTTCTGAAGCACATTGCAAAGAAAATCAAACCTGTCTCCAGAGATATTTCCAGATAAACTGCTGTATTAAATCTTCAAACCAAAAGCATTAAATGAAACGTTGCGTTGAAATGGAACCCGAGCGGCACATTTGTGGAAATACCCTGTTTATGGTTTTTATCTCCTTTGTTCTACCTGCTTAGTTTCTAGAGTTAATCGTCAGGACGATTCTCTCTGAGCGACACCTTCTGAAACATTCTTATCACTGGGAGCACTCGCAAAAGTTTCGGAGCCACACTCCAGGTAATTCCTCAGCAGGCCAAACACAGAGCGTGATCAACAGCAGGACCTTCAGCTTCGGGTCTGTGATGAATGCAAGCAGTGATGGTCTCCACCAGGTAATTGCTCAGAGATTGTTCTACAGAGAGTGGTCAGCAGCAGGACCCTCGGCGTGCGCTGTGTGTGTAGCCAAGTGAGCATTTAGAGGTGTTTGTTTTCATGCTTATTAAAACAGGTGTCGAGTCGAGCTGAGCCCTCAGTCAGATTTGACAGCTTGCACCAATACGAGACTCTGATTTGTTTGGGGAATTCAAAGATGGCCTTTTCACTCTTTATGTGAGCAGCTTCTCGTAATGCATTCCCACAGAAAGTGTTGCGTCCTGCAGCGCTGGGAATCAATATTCGATTTAGACCGCAAACCACGAGCTTCCATTCCTCGCTCTGCTTGAAGGCTGGGGAAAGTTGAGTATAGATTCATGCAGAGGAACTTTGAGGTATTTTATTCATGATCTCACATGCAGGCCATCAATCTTCGTCCAACATTCCACCACAAACTTTCAACATCGTTTAAACAATGGTGTGAAAGCTCCGGGTGTCGGGGTAATCGCGATCGGTCGATGCCATGTTCTCAAAGTCTTGGTTCTGTCTCCTTTGCATTTTTAACCCAGACCCAGGATTGTTTTGTAAAGACCAGGTGAGACCACCCCATGCCTCTATACTGAGACAGTGAATGTCTATGGCTGGAGAGCCATCACTAAAAACTATGTGGAAATTTGGTATTTGGAAAGTTTCTGGAGATCGTTCATCGTGGTTCTTGGAACACACAAATTTTTTTTTCTCTCCCAGACACGAATTTTACTTAATAACTGGCCTGATCAGTTCCACATCGACGTAAATAAAGCGTGGAGTGTTTTTCATCCATCGCTTGAATCGACACAATCGAATGGTGCCCAGGGGTTCGAATCCAAGATCTTGGTGTTAGATCCATTGGCCACAGGAAAACATTCTCTGTCTCTGATTCTAGTTAAAAGTACTAGGAGTTTGACTCACCCTTCTTGATTTTCCATCTCGTCTCATTTCTTGTTTGCTCTTGTTTCTCAATCACAGCTGCACGATTTAAGGGATTGTGTGTCGTAGTTTTGCTGCTGTCGCCATCTCTTTGAGGACTTCATCATGACAGGATTTATAAAGTGTTTGCTAACTGGGAAAGAATAATTTCTCGAGAGCAGCTGGTGGATCTTGGGCAGTGTTTCTGTGCGATTCAGACTCTTTACTCTGACAGTCACATCAAACCCACAATTACGACACAAAAACTTCCGTTCAGCTCCGATCTTGCAAATCTCACCCTTTTGTTATCTCGGTCACAACCCTTTAAAGTCTTGTCTTCAACTCTTTTATGTCGTGGTTTCAGTCTCACACCTTTAATCATCTTTTCCATCTCTGTCTCAAGTTTGACTCCTTCTCACTCCTTTATGGCCTTGGTCTCATCTCCATCTTGGTGTGCTGCTGTTTCATCTCAGTCTTAGTCTCGTGTTTTGGCACGCTCCATATATGAACCTGAGCCCTGCTCATTTTAAGTCTTGATTTAATTCTCAACCATCAAAGTTTAGTCTCAATCTATTTAAGCTCAGTCTTTTCCATATCTCATCTCAATCTCCCTTTCTCAGCCTCTGAATCCACCTCCATGTGTTCATCTGCTCATCTTCTCTCTCTCTCATTTGATTTAGCTCTCCATCTCTCCATCACTGTTTCTTCTTTCTCCATCTTTGCATCTTAATCCCCAACTCTTTATCTCTGATTTTTCCCTTTTACCATCCTTTACACCATTCCCCTCTCTCCCTCCTTCCTCTCTCTCTCTCTCTCTCTCTCTCTCTCTCTCTCTCTCTGATGGTGTTGAAGGAATACTAACTCATTCCATCAGATGGACGGATGGATGTTTCGTCCAGAAGGGATTTGTCTGAGAGCTGGAGGCCGAGCGGAAGCTGTATTTGCATGAGTGTGTGCGTGCGCGTGTGTATGCTGCTCAGCTGGTCAAGCAAGCGTTACACTCTCCACCATCCAGCGCTGTCATCCACCGGAGGCGCAGCGCCCTCCTGCTGCCATCTGTCTGTGGGAGAGAGAGGGTTCAGAGCCAGATGACATGCAGCAAGTATGGATCATGCTAAAGACAGATGAGCATCGAGCTGGAAATGCTAATGTTAAACTGCTAGCATCACTGTGTGTGGAACAGGGAGAAAGGGAGGTAAGTGGACTCAGAAGAGAGGCCCACTATCCAAAAACACATCAGCCATCTCACGTTTGGATATCAGTGGTCTCATTTCCAAAACAACAGAACTGTTGGCGACTAAAAATGGGCTCAAAGTTTGGTTCAAAGATGGATGCTGGGTGGATGGATGGATGGATGGATACTGGATGGATGGATACTGGATGGATGGATGACAATCTAGATGCTGCATGATTTCAACAGGCGTTTGACGGGGAGTAGCATATTGCTAACGTTATGCAAACTATTGCTTGTTTTTTTTTAGGATTTTTTAAAGAAATATTCACTTAAGAACATGAGTTCTTGAGATCTTTCATAGAGCAAGTAAAAATTAAATATTGTTCATTTCATGTACGGCAAGCGGCGGTTCACATTTAGAGTAATCCATCCAAGATTCTTGTTTGATTTCAGTACAGAACAAATAATGAATCATGAAAAATGATAAAATAATGGATAAATAATGAATACATTCCTCCATCGGTTGTTAGAGCAGTGATCTCAGGAGATCTTGCAAAGTTCTAAAGCTCCCTTCAGCGTACAGCACTCTGGTTTAGCCTAAAGTCGTTCTAAAAAACATTGTGTAGAACATTACTTTTTTTTTGTTATTAATAGACAAACAGTCTTTTCATTTTTGAACGTTCACAACTCGATGTTGAAAGTAAAGCCCCATTTTCATTTTCCTCACCATTAAACACCTTTCGAGCCTGCTTTCTGTTGTTTACACAAATGTTTACCATCATCACAACTTTGAGAGGATAATGTTTTTGTTGGTTCAGATATGGCCAGTTTAAAAAAAAAAAAATCTGGGTTTATTTTCATTTCATTTTCCATTGTTCCTTGCTGTTTTGTGTTCAAGCATTGCATTGTCCTTCTTTTTTACTGCACTACTGCTGCGACGGTTTGTCTGCACTTCTCCAAACTCACCTTCACTATGAGGAAAGTGATCTTTCGAACATCTAAACACAGAAGCATCTCCTGCACAGAAGATCGGCCACATTTCAACCCCTTGTTTGTCTGTGAAATTGGAGGAGCTCTAAAGATTTTGTAGGAAAAGGGGTTGTCCCATGATGTCAACCCTGTGGGCTTTTCCCAAAGTAAACCCTTGAGCAGTTACTTGTCCATCAAGGGCACACTGGGGAGAAACCGGAGAATCCTACAGAAACACGGAGGAACTCTGTAAATAACAAACTAGTGAGTAAACAAGAGTTTTATGTAAAACTTTAGATTATTGAAGTCGTGAGCAGAGAGACGACAAAGAGACGAGTGTGTGGGTGTGTGTGTGTGTGTGTGTGTGTGTGTGTGTGTGTGCGTGTGTGCGTGTGTGTGCGTGTGTGTGTGTGAGAGAGAGGAGGGACAGCTTTAGTGTTTGGCAGGTCTATCATTCCATCATTAAAGGCCACATTATTACTCACAGCGAGAGCTGCATAAGAATCACAGCAGAAAAGGGCAGATCCTCAGAGAACACTTTCAAGAGAATATTTGTTTCTAAAATTGTTATTGATGCGTGTTCTGAATGTTGGTGGGAGTTATTATTTTTGTCTTATGTTTATTGAATTTTTTTCCCAAGAGCTGCTTCATTATCTTGTTAATAATCAAGATATTTCCATGCGAACAAGTATTAGAAACAGTTTCAAAAATAAATTGTAATAAAAATGAACTTATTAAAACAGAATTTTATGTAAAATATTAAACTCGTGATAATTTTAAATTAGTATAAAAATTTTCAATTACGATTATATTTAGATTTTAATTGATAAAATTTTTTAAATAGATTGATAGAATTTAAAATTTTTGATAGAAATTTTTAAATTTTACTTTCACATCATTATAATGAGATGCTATGATTTCTAGTTTTTATTGTTGTCTTTTTAAACGAGATAATTTTTGTCAGTAAAATAAAATCTTAGTTATTTTTGTTAACAGTACATTTCTCTCGTTAAAATAAACAAGTTCAACATTATTTTTGTTAAAATTATATTTTTGTTGTTAATTTTAAGAAATAGCATTTTGTTTTTTCTCTTGTATTTTTGAAAAGTCAATATTTTCAAAAAATCTTTCTAAAAAACAATTAAATTATTAAAATATTTTTTTACACTCTTTGGCCCTTAAATGTAATACTCTCATAAAAAATATTTGAAAGTATATATTTTTCTTATTAAAACAGCATTTTTCCCTCTAAATGTATATCCTTTGCCAGCAAACCAGAAAACATTTAGCTTTTTTATCAAAAACAATGTTTAGTTAAAAACACATTTTCTTGTTAAAACTATATTTTCTTTTTAATGATATTACATCTCATAAAATGAGAAAATAAGTTAAAACATTAAAAAGAAGAAATTGAATATGAAAACAGTATATATATAATTTATATTATAACAATAAGAACTATAAATCACAACTTCTCATTAGAACCATGTAGTGACTAATCTAAGTATAATCTGCTAAACCAGCACACGTAAACTATATTTATTTAAAAAAAAATCAATGCTACAAATGAAAATATATTATGTTTTGAGGAACTTCTAGATCTCTACAAAGTTGTTTTGTAACCCGAAGCTTGTTCATCACATTTACTGACTCTTGCACGTAAAGCATCTGTCACGCACGTCCAAAGCAATGAGGAATTATCATCTTCTCAATGACAGAATTAGCCGCGGCAGGTCTGGGTCCCAGCGGGAGAGTGTGTGTGTGTGTGTGGTGTTCGAAAGTGCTGGGGGCATTGTTATCCTCCTCTGCCCCTCAGCCCTGGATTTGGGCTCGCCTCCAGCATGTGTGGGGTCATGCACACACACTAACACACACTCTGTTTGGCCTCAGGCGCTCCGCTAGTTGGGCTGGACTCCGATGAGGTGCATTAAAAGGCTGCTGGTTGCTCTGGTGTGTGTATTGTGAAGAGAATGCAGTTGTGTGTAATTAATCCCAGTTTTCCCAAGGGCTGCAACCGAGGCTCTTGATGTGTGGCCAGATACAGCAAACAAAATCAAACTATAATCATCAAATAACGCCTTTCAGGTCATGGGCTTTTGGAAAAAAAATGGCGTCTACACAATCCTATGAAAACTTAAAAACAAGATAAATCCTGGTAAAATCAATACCGAACAAACAGGTGACGATCGATTTGTAAAATGAGTATTCAGCATTGATCTTAATACTATAGGAATTATATGGAGGGAGGTAAAGGTTAAAGTCTCAGCAAGTCAACCACCAAAATTGATGGATACCTCTTTAAGGAATCTGGTCAGAAGATCTCCAAAATGAGGATTAAGCCGTAGCAAGGAACACGAAGTACCTACAGGTGCAGCTGAGTCAGGATTAAATGCCTTTATCTCTTTCCTGATGGTCAAGTTTCTCCCAAAGGGCCAGTTATCTGTTCGAGTTCCTCCCGAAACTTGTCTTACGACATCCCCTTAGCACTTCCTACAAATGCTGTGCTGTGAAATGCACATGATCAGACTGTACCGATACAACACTGTTGTTGTGATGTGGATATTTTGGAGAGGGACACAGAACACATGTTTCAGACCAGACACGGGTAAATCTCCTTTTTGTTGGCTATCCAATTTGAAGGCCGAGTTCACATGCTTTACATGACGCGTTTGTGTGATAATTACATTTAAACGACTCTTCCAGCATTTGATTACAGTCACCATCCTCAAAAACAAAGTGCCAGCCTTTGAACGGCAGAGGTAAGCTCTTCACTCCGCCGCTCTGTGTGACATTGCTCTGTCACATAAACCAAATCACACCATTACACCCTCTGAGGCAGATACAACACCCACCGCCATCCCTGATGATGACAAGTGCAGTCCCCTGATGATGACACATGGAGTGTTGTGATAAAGAGCTGCTGGATGGCCTTGGCACAGGGGCCAAGGAGCCGCTATTACTCAGATCAGATGTGTCGTATTGTGACCATTATTCTTCCCTAAAGACCCTGAAACAAACCCTCAGAAACACAGAGGCTCCTCGTGGTGCCCCTTCATTGATGCATATATAAACTTTAGGCGTCAATTAATGTAAAAGGTGTTTTGGATTTTTGAAGCTCGGGGTCTGCAACTCATCCTCTGGCCACTAGAGGCTGATCTAATCGCAAACCCTCAAAGTGCGGATCAGCGTATTCCATGAAATCTTTTCCAATTTCTAAGCAAACGCCACGTCAGAATTATTAGACAATGGATGGAAAGCCCTCAGTCCATTTAACGCAAACCGTTTTTTGTTTTGAAGAGCGAACAGAAAATGTCGATGGATATTTGATGGATACAAACTGTCCTGATCACATGTTAAACCTTGTATCCAAGGAAACTCTACTGTGTAAAGTGCATTGGTTTGTGTTAACATGTTTAATATAAAAGAGGCTGACCGTGTAATTAGCTGGAAAGCAGAGCTGTGAACGCTGCTAACCAGGAGACATTTTGTCGATGCAGCCTTTTATAATGCAAAGCCTTATAATTATCTCACAGCCCCTCTCTTCCCTCTTGGCTTTGACATATCGCTTTCCTGAATGTCAGGAGGAGCTGTGTGGCCCTCGAGCCAATGATGGCTTAGCTTAAAAGCATAGATCCGCCATAAAGATCGTTCAGATTTTTGCGAAGCCTCAGAAATATTTGAGCTACTAAAGAGATTTTGGCGACTTCGTCAATTTGAACTCGAGCGTTATTAATGGCAGACTTGTGTTTTTGCCTGAACTATCTCTTTAAGGCCTGAGCTCTCTTCCCGCCAGCCTCCCATCGGGGAATAGGCGTTCAGGCCTCAGTGAACGTTGACCTGGCTATTGTTGTTTGTGATACTTACTGGTAAACTTTCGCAATCAATACAGCATCAAGCAGCGAGGCCCGAGGGAGCGGGGCGCAGGAGCCGGGCACTTAATCTTCGGGGCGGTCGGCGCTCTCTGCTCCGGCGCTAAACTGGCTCGTTGGCCCGCTTGATGCCGCATTATTGCGCCAGGGGTCAGATGAGAGCTGTCGGCCCCGGCTCCTGATGAATGGCTGCTCAGGATGAAGCGCCTCTCCGAATCTAACAAGAGACATTTCATAATGATCAAGCAGAACAGCACACACACAGAGGCGCACCAATCCTTGTAGACGGCAGCAGGGGAGAAAGAAAGAAGGGTCTTGCTTTTCATTCTCTCTCTTGTTCTCTACATTTTCTATCTCTCTCGGCCCCTGAACTGAATCTGGCTCTTTGTTGTGTATGACGTTAAAATGCATTTTTAAAGAGAGAGCCAATGGAAGAAAATGATGTTACATCTTGACAAATAAAGGTCATAAAGATAGGGTTGACAATAGTTCCAATAAGTGCATTTTACAAGGTTATAAAATAACGTCTTTACTTTGCTCAACTACGATGGAGAGATTGATGATCCTTCATCATTCTTTGTCTTGTTTACTTTTGTTGAATACATCAAAATAATGATTAAAAAGTTAATTCCAGTCTTAACAAATAAAATACGCCGGTTGGAAGCGATGGTCTACAAACCTCTGGAGCCTTGGTTTGTGGTAAAACCAACTTTACCAAATCTTGATCCTCTCAAGAACCATTTCGACTGATCTTCAAATCAACATGCCACCACTTTAAACCAAAGCATGAGCACCTTACGACCGATGGAAACTGGTCTTGAGTTGAGCTTGTGGAGCAATGGCTGAAGACCTCAGGGTTTCCCCAACCATTACGTGCAGGGAGCAGGGCTCCCCCTACAGGCACCCCTTTTTAAAGTTCTTAATGTCATAAAAGTAGTAGAAGCCAGAGTAAACTTTAATGAAAATATGAGTTAATCAAAGTGAGTTCAAGCCTGAAAATCTCTATATTTCTGTAATTAACACAAGTTTCCTTCTGTTTCTGCCCATTCCTGCAGTGTTTTCCTCTTTTTAACTATATCAACCCGTAGTCCATGAGCGTACAGCTTGTAGCCTTTGTGTTTTATTGAGGTGTGAACACTTGTGCTGGAAAAGATTACTAGCGGCAATGCTAATGATTTCAATGTAAAACGCCATAGACTTATGCTAAAAATATTAGCATTTACTAAAAGTGCAACAAAATGTGATTTTATGTAAAATAATTATTTAGCCATTGAGTTCTTGAAACAAAAATTATTGGTTGATTGCCAAGTTGTGAACTACTGATGAGTAATTTTTTATTAAAAGTAAAACTCCCCGGAGAGCAAACAAACGTTGACCCAACACTGAATCAATGTTGGTAACTACAGTCTTTTTGCTCATCAATAAAACATTGAATGAACACCAGGATTCTGTGAGAGGATATATATTTTAAACATTGATTAAACAAACAAATCCCTCATGTTTCACTGGTGAACAGAAACGTTTTCTGCATTTGTTTGTTATCTGGTTCTCGCTGAAGATGGGGACACTGTGGTCATAAAGACCTCGATCGTAACGAGTGTTTGTTTGAGTTACTCCTGGCTTTCTTTCGGCTCGAACCAGTCTCCTCTGAGCTCTGGCCTCTGATATCAACAAGCCAGATGTGTTTACCATGTGCTGCCGAGTGATTGGCTGACTAGAAATTGTAATAAAATACACCAGTTGTGTTTTAATGGTTGGGAAAAGCTTTTAATTGAAATGATTTATTTAATGAATATCAGTCAAATTGTTTTAAAGTCATAAATGTTCCTGAAATATTAATTTCTTTTACCTTGTCTTTTCCTCTCAGCAGTCCGTGTTTCATGTGTTAGGAACTTAGTTATGCCGTAGTTCTGGAGCCGAGTAATCACTGGCTCAGTGGCCAGATCTGGGCCGGATACATGCTGCTTCCAGGGAGAAGTTTATTACAGTTGTCTCCCTGCTTCACTCAGCTCCCGATCATACGCAATCAAATGTCCATAATTGAGAGAGAGAGAGAGAGAGAGAGAGAGAGAGAGAGAGAGAGAGAGAGAGAGCTAAATGATCAAATTATGATTTCATGATGAGCTTCTAATGCTGGGAATCTGTAAAACTGAGCATGATTTCATGCAAAGACAGCCATGCTTTCCCTTATACATCACTGTGATGGGCAATCAGGCTTCACTGAAGCTCTCTGAGAGAGAAAAAATAAAATAAATACACCACTCGCCTGCTATGAAGGAGTTACGCTCAAATTAAATGGCACCTTCATCCAGAGAGAGGGAGAGATCTGACAGTGAAAGCATGGGACGCTTCAAAACTGACAGGAATAACAAATTAATTGGGACAACACCACACCGTCTCCAAAAGGTGAAGTAAACACAGGTATTTTTCACATTCAGTAAAATCTCAATTGGATCTAAAAATAAAGGCGAGACATTGAGCAGTTTTAATGCGTTCCGATGCGTTCCTATTATTCTGTCAGGGCTGCTGAAATTAATCATAACTCTGCTCCGAATTACTCTCTTTTTCCAAAGAGCTCTGAATTATGACGGGGTTAAAATAAAAGATTTTATCACAGAAGAAAATGACAATACGGCCATTTTCATTCATTCCAGAACATTTCTGAATCCTTTTGGATCGGGAACCTCGAAACTAAAGGTAAACATTATCACAGAGAGGTTCCTGAGAAGGCTTTCTGTGATAATCAATGATGGGAGTTACATGGAATGAAAAGCTGTGATTGAGAGAGAGAGAGAGAGAGAGAGAGGTTGTCTCCAAAATACTCAAGAGGTCACAAGCATTTTTATTATTTATCAATTATTATCACGATAAACCTCGACCCAATAATGTCATTTTCTATGCTCTGACTGGCTTTAAAACAACTGCTTATTGAAAGTCAATGTCACAACATTCCTTTTCTGTTGCATCGCCCAGCTCTAGTCCGAGGTAGAGCAGACCCTGATCTGAGGTACTGGAGGATAAGGGTGTGGCTGGGGATCAGAACTCTGGAGATTGGATCTGTGGGTACCTGGTTAATGGAGGGGGATAGTGGGGTCCCCAGGGGTGTGAACGCTAGTTAAACCCAGAAAATGATGTATTTATTTAAAAATGAAGATACCAACAGCTCAGACCGAGAGTTAAAGTGCTTTACGGAATTACAAACCGCTTCATGACAAACGTTCATCCTCTAATTACGTCCTGGTCATGATGCTCTTCTTACCTCGGTCTCTCTCACTGATACATCGTCCATAGTTTTAAACAGTCTATGGTCCCTGCTGTAGGCCCCAGCATAAAAAGCACGGCCCACCCCTACAGCAGGGTATAGAGGGGCCTTCCGTCTGCCAACAACTAGTTAACTTCGGAAACAGAACATTGTTTATTTGTTTAGAAATTGTTCTGATTCATTTACATATTCAGAATCTAGAAATCTGGAGAGCATCTAAAGATCTCCCACACACAGCGGCTCTGTTGTTCCGCCTCTTGTTTGCAGTGTAGATCATAAATTATAGATGTGTTTGCTGCAGCCTGTCACTGATCTGAGGCCTGTCTCCACACACACAGGGAGCTGACAGCTGCATGATGTCCACTCGCACACTGAACTGACAGCTGTATGATGTCCACTCAGCGCTGCAGATCGCCAGCTCAAGCTTTCATCAATAAATATCAGCCGGTGTGTGTGAGCGTGTCAGCGGTCAAGGTAATGGCGCTTTATTATGGAGAAGGGCAGCACAGCGAGGGGCAGAGTGAAGACTCGACCCTCCAGACAGTCAGAGCCACGAGAGAGAGAGAGAGAGAGAGAGAGAGAGAGAGATGTTCCACTAAACGCATCTGGGGAAGTCTGTGTGTTTGTTTGCACCTGCGCTGGTCTCAAACATCACCAGGCTCCTCCACAGATCTCCTTCACTCACAATCCTACATTTACAGAGAGTCGGCTTGAATTAAACCGGAGGAGTGAGCTCCCAGCTTCGTCTGTTAGATCCGATTAAAAGCATGTTCAAACGTTTTGTTCTCCGAGCTTATACCAACAGAGGAAGCCGTTCGGATCCTCCTTGTTATACTGGTGTATATTATATGAATGTGCACACAGCACCCCGGACTGACAGACAACACAGAACTGTGCACATTTAGCAGATTTATTAAGAAAGAACAACTGAAATATAACCCAGTGCTCAGAACGCAAAGCTTTTGGTTCTAAAGCAGCCGGGAGTCGTTTTGTGAAGATGCAGCAAGTTGTATTTGAGGATCCTCTGCCGTTCCTCCTGCAGATCTTCTCCGGTTTTGTATTTCTGTCTGTCCAGAGATGCTCCATTGGGTTAAAATCTGGACTCTGTCGTTCAAAAACACTCACAAAGTTGTTGTGAAGCCACTCCTACTTTATGTTAGCTGCGTGCTTAGGGTCATTGTCTTTTTGCAAGATAAACCTTCAGCGCAGAGTGAGGTCCTGAGTGCTCTGGAGAAGGATTTCATCTTTCCCTCGATTGCAACCAATCGTCCCCCCCCAGAGCACAATGGAACAATTAAAATGAAACAATATTTTAATGAAATAACCAGCTGTGAACATTCTGGGAACTTTATTTGTATCTTGTTTTGAATGATAAATAAAAGATCTGGGAATTTATTTTATTGTTGAAAAAAAAACACCAAATAGGAACATTCGGCAAACATTGTTTTTAATGCAAAATAAGAGAATAAAATAAAGGTGACGTTAAAGGAATAACGGGATGATAAAGGAACAAATAAGAATTTTCTTCTTTTTTTTTGCAAAAAAATTAAAAAGAAATGGAACATTCTGGGATGAAAAAACTAAATGAAAACTGAAAATACCCAAATCTGAACATTCTCCTGATATATATTATTTATCTATTTATATTTTTTTGTTAAAAAAGGAATCAAGCATGTAAAATAAAATAAAAAATAAATAAATAAAAATGTAATATTAGGAGAATGTTTTTCTGGGTTCTAAAAGTAGTTGGGTTCTGTATTATTAGTATAATTTATTTATTTATTTACATCATAATCATTGATTTTACAAGACTTTCTTACACTCTACAGTAATTCCTGTGCAGAAATACAGTAAACCACTGCAGACATCAAACCTTGTTTACCGTGCGTTCATCGTAAACAATCCAGATGCAGTCGTCTGCAGGATCACAGCTATTGTCTATGGCCTCCGTCAGGGCCCTCGAAACAAGACCAGCGCGATGCGTAAAGTTCATTCATCAGATGTGTTTGTGAAAAGGGTAAAAGCGGATCTGGGGCTCTGTCAAAGATTACACCCATCCTCCCTCCACATCCAAAATGGATCATTACATATTTGTGGCGAAGGCTGACTGCTGAGGAAAATCAATACAGCGTTTTTCTTTCCTCCTTTCTTTCCTTCTTCTTCTTTGGGATGACACTTCATTAGCGAAGAGAAATCTGAGGCTGAGAAAAACGACTCTGCAATTAAACACTGATCCGCTGCAGCGCTGTGTGTGTGCCATTGATTATCTCCTTTAGCACCTCAGACTGTTGCAGATCATTATGGAGGGAAGCGATAGTTAGTTAGCCTTTCTAATGAAGCGCTAATTGCGCTAAGTAGGTTAAGATGTTCATCAAACAGCTCTGAGCTGGGATCAGAGCTAAAGTACACTTCAACAAGCTTTATGTCGAGAGTTCAGAAGCACAGTCACACTTCCTTTCATTCCTTCTGTTGTTGCTTGAGTGTGAATCAGATTATAATGCTTTCAGGGTGAAGTCCATGACAGAAAACAAACCAAGAGTTGGAGACGGGGGATGGTAAACACAAAGACAACATACTTAAATGCTCCACTGCTATTGATTTCTACTCAGTTTAGACATGAATTCAGTAATTGGATTTAAAAAAAACTCAGTTTAAGGGTTGATTATAATGGTTATTGTAGCGCAGCTGATTTGCAGGTGAGATTAGACATGTTTATGAGGCTGAGATTAAGACTTTATGAAGAGAGCTTTATGGGATTTTATTCCAGTAGAGGGTTTAATCGATTTTAGAGAGGATTGTGACACTGAGGGTGTGTTTAATAGCTGAGAAGATGATGATGATTTTAAGTCTGTTACGAGGGGATTTAAGAGGAAAGTTGGGATGAGGATTTCACTCAAGTGTTGATTGGATGACAGTGACTTGTGATAAAAGTTAGTTCTGAAGACTTTGAAACTCAAAGGCTGTGATTCTATTTTGGGTTTTTAGTTCAGTTAAAGGGTTAGTTTGCAGTGATTTCAGTAGAGTTAATAGTTGAAATCATTGCCTACTTTACCGTAAACCTCTTTGGCCTGTCTTTAAGTGCATGTGACCTCTGGAGCTGCAGTACGTGACCCGGTGACTTGCAAACATTATTACAAGCGTCTATAGTTATCTCTCCAGGCTTTACTCATGCGTTCATGCCTGCTCTCTGCGAGCCGCTAGCACTAATAAACTCTCTCCTTCCTCAGGCATGTCAGAAAATCTCCCGGCTTTTCTCCGGCATCAGGGGAGGAAGCCGAGCCTGTTAGCTGTCATTGTGCATAAAAGGATTAATGTCATCTTCTTAGAGCGAGCAAAAAGCCCTCAGCCTCTTATTTATTCCTCTCTATTCTCTCCATCCCTCTGGCTAAAGAAGGGAAGGAGGAGACTAATGTCGGGTCTAATTTGTAGCCCTTTTAAATTCCTGCCCAAGATTCTTTACATATCTCTGGAGCTCTGAATTTCTTTTTGTCTCCCCCCTCCCTCCCTTTCTCTCGTTCCTTCTGGGAATCCCTTAAAACCCCACCAATTTAGGATGTGTAGCAGACTGGAGATTTACATGAGTTTGTACTTGAACGGCTCTGAGAGCAGAGACTGGATTTCTCTTTTTTTTGTCCGCTAAACACTCGTACTATAATTACCAGCTCCAGACTCGAGGCTAACACCAGGTCCGTCCACTTATACCTACCATCAAATCTGAGGGAGAGGGAGAAAAGAAGAGAGAAATGCTGATTTGGAGCCCTCCTCCTGTATAATTGGCTGCCTGTTTTCCATTGGCTGCTAATAAGGAGCTTACTTCTGGTCCCTGTAGACGTGACCTACCACAATTTTTTTTGTTTAACGAATTTTTACAAGAGGATTTTAATAGACGCTTTAGGCTATGCGAACTGTAACACATGACATGTCTCTTACCTTTTAATAAAGAACAGCAGACGCTGTGATTGAATCAAAAGAGTCACAAACTGCTACATATTTTGATGCTATTGGCAAATATTATGTGAAACATTTTTAATTACTGCTCTAATCAAAAATATTCCTCCACTAAAATAGGTTTAATTTGTGTATAAACACCTGCTATTTTTTATTTATAATGGTTTAATGAACTGAAATAAATTAGTTTTTAATGAAAAATTATCTTTAAACAAAAATGTTGAATTTCTGCGAGACAAAAGTTTTGTCGCTTATACAGAAATTTAACAAATGCCTCCAAATAAAAAAATCTGTCAGCAAATGAAGTGGTGGTGCGATGAGATCCAAATTTAATTTCTTGTGTGACTTCCATGAGCAATTTATTGAGGAAGTTTTCCGGAATAGCAAAGAAAGCAGTCTTGTGTGCCCCCCAGAGTTCATCAATATTCTTTGGTTTCATCTCATGCTTCCTCTTTCATCCTGCCCCAGAATTGCTCGATGATGTTCATGTGTGGAGAATGGGCTGGTCAGTCCTGGAGCATCTTGATCTTCTCTGCCTTGAGGAACTTTGACCTGGAGATGAAAGTATGTGATGGAGCACTTCTCAAAGATCACGGTGTTAGTCTCCTTTATGTTATATTTAATGGAAATTTCTGATCCAATGATCTATAAAGGAAAACTGATTTACATCAACCCAAATAATGAACCTTCTATAATCATACCAGGGGCAGGTGAACAAAGAAGCGTGAGGTAAACTCTCCGGTGCAGAGTGTGGGCTTTGAGCGAATAAAATCTTTCCCAGTGTTTTTCTTCTCGGACTGAACTAAAGCATGAGTTACTTCATCAAAAAGCTAACACAGCATGCAACTCGAAAACCTCCACATTTGTTGTCATTTTCCCTCTCTTTTTCCCCGTATCCTGCACTCCGCCGAAGGGAAACAAAGCAACACTTAGAGGCTAGCAGTGTGCGCGGGTGTCAGGATGTCAGGAATCTGACAGCTATGGTAACTAGGCTGTAATCCGGCCGCCTCGTCTTGACACTCTGGCTGGATGATTGACAGCTAAGGGGGCATCCGCTCACCCCCACCACCCTCGGAGCAGTCCCATTCGCTCTATTAACCCTCACACCGTGCTCACTTCCAGTTCACACTCCGTCTTTAGGGGTTGATTTGGAACTTGAAGTTTTACATGGCGATGGAGTTCAAAACTGGTTTAGGAAGAATCAGTGGCTGGTTTTCTCTAACGACTGGAGGTTTCTCAAACTTATACATTTACAATTACATTTATGTATTTAGCAGACACTTTTATCCAAAGCGAACAACAGTTTGGGAGTAAATATGAGCAGTTTGTTACAAGGTCGGGTTAATCATGAGGCATGTAACAGCATCAGAAGATGTTTAAGCTCAAACAGAAAATAAGAGTTTTTTTTTTTTATTATTCGTTAGTTAAGTTAGTGAGTTCTCTCGTAAAAGTAAAGTTTTTAGTAGCTTTTTAAAGGTTGAAAGAGACTCAGCTTTCCGGATTGGGACGGCAAGAGAATTTTGAGAAAAACAGCCAGGAACTGTGAAGGAGAAGGTTCTGGTGAGAGATCAGCTTTCATCGGCTTTACATGTTGCTCCTGCTTCTTGCGTTTCATTGAAAGCTTTTGTTGAGCAATTTGATTTTAAGAAAACAATCCCCATCGATTAAAATCACGGTTTCTGAAACACCAGCATAAAATAGTACTTTTTTTAATGTTCTCTGGACTCCGGTCCCTTCCTGGCTCTGGAGCCCTCTCCTGGTACGACTGCTCACCGAAGATGCCAGAGGGAGGTGTCACATGACACCAATGTAATCCGCTGATTTCCTGTGGATTACAGAATGCAGTCTAAAGTTTTTACTGCAGTGTCGGTGGCGCTCTACGAATAAACATGGAATTTAATTAGATCTAGATTAAAGCATCTCGCAGGCCAGATGTAATTGTACGCCGGGCCAGAGGCAGCCGCGGGCCTCGTGTTTGACGCACACGATCCAGACCCTTAACCCGGCCTCCTCTTCCTCGGGTCAGAAATCTGCCATGGCATGATCAGCAGATAGTGATGATTCTGCTGGTGTGTGTGAAGCTGCATGATCGCTCCGGCTGACAGCCCCAGAGCCATTACGTCTGAATATTCCTCTCTCTTCCTCTCATCCCTCTCTTCCTGCCTCTCGCGCTCTTCCCTTCCTCTCTCCATCTGTCTCTCTTTCTCTGACTGGAACAGCACTGAAAGTCTCCAGGTCCCAGATGCCAGTCAAACCCGGATCCACAGCGCCCGTCCAACAACACACGCTCGTCCGAAACAGACTGAGCCATGGCAGCGATGGACAGAGCATCCCTGAGAATGAAGAAGTGTGAGAGGAAAGCAAACTCAGGTTCTCTTTTGAGGAATTAAAGGGATAGTTCTCCATGAAGAAGGTTAGAACGTTTGCAAACACAACACAGGAAACAGTGGCCTCGAGCATCGTGTTAGAGCTTGGATTTGGCAAGCAAAAAAAAAAAAAGCATTTAACGTTTTTTACTGACCGTTCCTTCTTTACTGTTGAAGAAAATAGCTAAACTTTTTTTTTTCTTTTTTTTGAAAAAGGAAAGGTTCATCAGTAGTGAAATACATTCTTTTTTTTCTTTTTGGTGCCAAATTAAAACTTGCGGCGTGTCTTGTGTGTTGAAGGGAGAAAACATTTGAGACTTTAGTTCACAAGCCTGCAGAAGATGATCGTTCCTGCGACAAGACGCTCGCTCTAAACCCACTACAGGGATTTTCATTTTCGGGTGAACGATGCCTCCAAACCAGTCAAGAGGAAATCAGCTTCACACTCATCCGCACCATTATAATCTCCTCAGGATATACATAATAAGAGTCTTTCGAGCGCTTGTGAAATTCAGAGCCGTCACAAAGGATCAAAGTTTGTGAAGAGAAAACTTTTGTTGAGCATGATTCACACACAAGAAATAGAAGCTGTCATTAATCCGTGGTTCTCGTGTGGTTCTTCAGCTTCACTACTTCAGCAGATGCCCCAGAGTTTCCTTGCAACCACAACTTTTGTGTTTCTCCGCCGTGTGACGCCTCCAGGATGCTGGAATCAGAGCTCAAATTAGCACTGATGACATCATGTAGAACATTAACACATTTTTCACAAATATTAAGGTCCTTTTTATTGAAATATTATAATCTTGACCGGCTTTGAGGTTGAAATATTTGAAATAACCTTTCCAGTCAATATTTCAATTTTTGGCACATATTCTTTTTTTGGTTTCAGGCAGACTCCTTCTCTTCCTCTTTATCACTCCTGTTGTTTTTGTTTATTATCTAGACATTTAATATCCTCGCTCCCTTCGATCCTCCTCCATTCACCTCAACGTGCTCCTGCTCACCTCTGCTCCAGGCTCGCAGCTGCTCTGCTCCAAAACTCAATATTGACTCAAAAGCCTCCTGTTAGGAGCATCATCCTCACTTTAATATTCCCGTTTTGTGTTGGTTCTCATTGTGGTTCATCTTTGTTTTCTTGCGTCATATTTTGTAAAATGACCTTGAGTTGTTTTTTTTAAAGGAATTTATGTTTCTTTTATTTGTTGGTAAGGCTGATTGAGTTCTGATTGTGCTGAAGCTCGGGGAAACCCTTGCAGGTCACCAGTCCATCGAGGGGAATTTCGAATCATGTTTGTGTATTCACAAGGGGAACATGGGAAGTCCACCTGGTCCTTCCTGTCATGAATTCGAGAAGCTCTTGATGCAAATGTTTTTTTCTTATTGGTGGTGCCTAATATTGCTGTTTTTTCTCATCATCTCCTGCTTTCAATCACACTCCACACATCTGTGCCTTATCACGGTGTTTCCCTCCTCACCCAGTCTGTGCCCGGTTCCCATCAGACCGTGAGTGCACACACAGTTTGTGTATGAGAGCCTGTAGAGGGCAGCACAAGGAAACAAAGAATAAAAGGAAAATAGAATGAGAGTTCTCCTTGTTTGGTTGTTAGATCTACAGTTCACACCTGTTGACTCACCAGAGGAAATAAACTTACCTCGGCAAGATTCCAGGTCTGGTCGTCTCCTCCACGTCTCTTTCCCTCTCCGCTGTCAGATGAATCTCTGAGCACATGGTGATTTATTGAATTATCTACAAATTAAATACCGGTATCTGTTCTGAAGTGTTTTTTTTTTTGGGTCTATACCATTCCATACTCCAAGTACCTGAACAGCCCTCGAAAGTGAAAACAAAAATAACGTTAAGATCGATGATGCGTATAATGTCGCGTTCCCACACTATTCCAAAAAACGACTTTCCCAACGCCGTATGATTAAAATGTCGTCATGAAAAAATAGTAAAAGTCCCCTGCTTCCAAATGCAATCAGAGATGCCACCAACTATAAAGTTTTGAGAGAAAAAACTTTATTAATTTGGCACAGAGTTATAACCACAGGCTAAAGCTGGAAAAAGAGCTGCAAGAAGAAGATTCAGAGAAATAATAAGAGTCTCCAGTGCTTGTAATTAGGCTGAAACACACACATGCATCTCTCTCTCGCTCTCTCTCGCTCTGTCTCTCTCTCTCTCTCTCTCTCTCTCTCTCTCTCTCTCTCTCCTGTCTGAAGCTAATTCATGTAAACTTGTTCCATTATGTAGGCTGCTGAGAGTGTCATTACTGGGAATGCTTCCTGGCTTTCTCCCCACACAAACACTCGTTTCGCTGCTCGTTTGTTCCGTGTGCTGGAGGTGTTTTAACGAAGCCCCTAATACACATATATATGCTCACACACGGATCACGAAGCACAGAATTGGTCCAAACCAAAGCTGGAGAGGGAGAACCGGAGCTGCCTGAGATAAAACAGTACGCGAGAAAGACCTCTTCTGTTCTGAGAGATTTTTGCGTAGTTTCTCTGTTTTGTTTTCTTCCCCTTGTTGTTTACTTCCAGGCATGTTCAGTTTTGCCTGACCAATGGGAAGCTGTTTTGGAAAATCATTCAACAAAGCATTTGACAAATGAGGGACGTGGATGTGGTCACGTGACTATTTTGCTTAGTTCGGACTAGTTTGGTTCAGAGCGGTGAGAAATGGTCGTAAAACAAGAAAACCATCCGTTTTTTTGCCCCTCTTCTGGAGCGACGGAAACTCCACAGCTGTGAAAGCTCCCTCAGACCCAGCAGATCCTCGACTATCGGCCGACTCCACACGGTGCTTTAACCTACAGATAAAGCTCTGTGCTTCCCATCTCCGCTCACACACAGAGCTAGCGGTAATGAGACTGATAATTAGGGCTGTTTTTCTTCAATGGCCAGTTAATTGGTTGCCTGCCGAGTCTCACGAAAGGTTAAAGTGAAAGTTGCATGTCACCAATTACAACCGCAGCCAGATCAGTTCATCGCAAAACATCTGCAGATAAAAGTCACGGCTCCACGACAAACATTCAACTACCTTGAGTCACATTTAAAAAGAAGGTTCATTCAGCAGCTGGTGCCAAGGAGCCAGTGTCCCCCGGACATTAAACATACCTGAAGATTGTTAGATCTACAGTTCACCCACCCTGACTCTCCATGACAGTTTCTAGCCTTCTTGGAGCTCTGCGTTTGCTCATTGTCTCTTCTGGAGCTTCTGCATCAAAGTACTGCAGGGATTCATGTTCTGCTCACCACCACTCCAGTCATCTTCTCCCGGAGCATCGTGAGTTCTCCAGTTTCTCCCTGCTGTTGGCGTTCCGTTTAAGGGACATATTGATTACCCAAATGACCAGTTGATAAGTGAATAGTACTATTGGTTCGAGGTTTGCCGGTGACCTTCCTGGTCTTGTGGACTTGATGGACTTGTCATCTTCTCGCTGTGCTTGTGGGGGTTTCCTCCGGGTGCTCTGATTTCCCCCAAAATCCCACAAAACAATCGGGAAATGAATACCATAAATTCCCATTATTACTAATATTTTATTATTTATTTCTCAGCCCCAGTCTGTGATTATCTATCTGTAGCTTTTTCAATGTGATCGTTTTAGTTTTGAGCCAATAATGCTACAACAGGATTGACGGAGATAAAGAGAGAGAAGTCATCATAGGATGTTTGTGTATATTAGAGCGAGAGGGAGGGAGAGAGAGACTGACAGTGAAGGGATGAATGCATTACCATGTGCTCAGTCTGTCTGACACATCACACCGCTCAGAGGGTGTGTGTCTGTGTGTGTCTGTTAGTTGTGTAGATTAGGTCAGCTTGCGCGTCCTCTGAGCTCTCCGGCTGTAAATGACGGCTTGTGATGTGAAACAAGCCGCGTGTCAGAGACAGTTTGAGGGCTGGAGCATCCTGCGCCTCGTCCCAATGACAGGAAGCCGAATATCTGGCCCATTAGGGGTTTATTAGCGAGTAAATGGCCAGATGGTTCAGGCGCGCGCACGTGAGATGGACACCGCTGCAGCCTGCGTCTAATCAGCGGAGCGCGTGCACGGCCTGCCAGAGCTCAGCAAGCCGTTGCCCATGGCAACCGTGCTGAAAAGTTAGCATTAGCAAGTCAATTTGAGGCACAAACAGAGGTGTTTAATCAGCTGATCACAGGTGACTGGTGAACCACACCTTAATGGTAAAGGAAACCCTAAACACATCCACACGAAAGGGACTTTGATTCGTGGAAACCTGTGCTTTGTTCTGATCTGAGAATGGATGGTCACCACTGTAGAACTTCCATCCTGTTTGTGTTTAGATATTAACCCAAACACGCCTCCTGCCTGTGGAAGTGCTATTTGGCCAAGAACTAGAGCGATTTAGTGCTAGTGCACAAAAGGACCTAGCCTACAGGGTCACCTGACCTTAACCCCAAGAAGATGCTGCAGACAGAAGACCATTTGGACAAAATATCCTCCTGAAACTCATCAGACGAATGTTTGGGGGGGGGGGGGTGCAAGCAAAGGCTGCTTTGAGGATGAAATGACGAGAGTCTGAGCTGTATGATGTCAGGTGCTGTGTGTTTACTCTTTTTTTGAGGGGGAGGGGTCTCTGGAGCTTGGGAACAGTGGGAGATCATGTTATTGCTGCCGCCTCCATTACACCTAATACTACTCACTCCTATTATTTGTCATCATATGCTAATTATGCATCATTAATGTGAGGCCTTAATGGCCCCACGAGTGGCTAATAGGCTGAGCGAGCATGTGCGGGGAGACTCTGCGGGGAGATGCAGAAACACATGCTAATGAGGCAGAGCTCCTTAATCTTCCAGATTAAAAGCAGAAAAGATCGCAACCTGCAACACTCGGCCTATGACATCACTCAGAGCACAAACAACACACGTCTGAGAGCAGTTAACACCGCTACGAACCAAACACTCAGCGGAGTTCAAGCGCTCTGTCGCTGGCCGATACGATACAGATCGGAGAGATGGAAATAAAGTGCAGAGGTGTTGCTTGTCCTCTAGTATTCTGAAGCACTGTGAGGGAGATGGAAATGTTGGAGGTTGCATCCCAGTCAGCAAACCATAATCATTTTTAGTGTGGCACAGAAGACTTTGACCAGAGAAGATTTGTCGTGCTCGGCTGAGATTGAGGTCTGACGAGGCCCATGCGTGGCCTTTTTCTGGAAACAAGACTTGGTCCGTACGTGTCGCGTTATTCATTGTGGTACTTTTGCACAAGCAAAAGCAGAAAGTGAAGATTGCTATGTGGGAGAGCAGGGGTCTTCAGCTGAAGAATCTCACTCGGCTCCATCTGGTTAGGAGAGGATCTATTTGGGATCTGAAAGAAATTGCTTTTAGGAGTCTCCAGCAACAGGTTGACATACACTCGAGGTACTTGAAAATGCTACAATAACTTACTCATTAATTCAGATTTTATTATATTTTTTTACTTTAAAATCGAATGCTTCATAGATGGGTTTATTGCAAAGCGGATGTTTTTTTGTTTTTTTTAAACATAAACAGATTTGGACAATTCCACCAAATCCTGCACCAAAGCTCATCTCTAAACTTCCTTATTATACCTCACCTGAGCAGTAGGAGGAGCTCTAAAGAGGTGTGCTGGAGAAACAGCTGTACCTCGAGAGGGAAAAGAGCAGGAAGTTCCGTTGTGCCATGGAGAAACTTGCCTCCAGTTACTCCAAGTAAGATAACGAGCTCAACAAAATTGTTTTTGTGTTTGGTTGTGTGCCACGGATTGAATTTACATTTTAAAAGTTGTTTTTAATTGGTTGAATTAGAAAGCTGCGAATGTATGTGAATGCTTATGCAAATCAAATTCTGCACTTTCAGGAGACAAAAACAAAAATATTGCAAATGGTATAGTTTTAGTGGATGAAGAGGGCCACTTAATCTGTCCGTGAGAAGAGGTTTCTTTAAGACGAGTGCAATTAGAAGGATTTAAAACTTCCATGACTAACTTTTATTGCAGTGGTTGCAAACTTTGAAATCAGAAACTATAAAAATGGTGACCTCAATGTAAGGATGTCCATAATTTTTAAGAGAACCAAAATTATGTGTAAGTAAACAAACTGTTGTGTAGTTTTTATGGCCTTCATGATTGCTCGATGAAATTAACAAATTCTTGAAATAAATGTCACAAACAGCTTTTTTTCTTGATGCTGTCAATCCATAAAAGTGTTTGTGCTTCATAGAGCAGAGTAGAAATGTATGATTTGCTCTGATCCTTCTCGACTCTGTTAATTTGTGTCTTTTGTGATCATTATTAACAGTAGGAGCACAATCAAACTTCTGCAGATATTATGGTTCTGAAATAAGGATCAATGTCCAACAGAATTTCCGTGTGTTCACTTCTGTTGATGAAATTGTCACAGAAATTGTCCATTACGCAATCGAATGGAATCTTTCTACAAAAACAAGCGTCTACGTTACTCTTTATTAAGCATTCAAAAATATTATTTAAATTTGTGATCCGGACAGATCCCAGCTGCTGCGGAGTGTTTCACATACGATTTAAAACAATGCTTTAATGCATATTCATGTCGCACATTAACGAAACCACTCACTGATTGGACAGTATCTCATGCATATTAATAGGCCTGTGACGTTTCTGCGTCTTTTGAATTCTGTTAGGTGAAAACAGGAAGTGCCAAATGGCTCAAAAAATGTAAAAGAACCTATTTATTGTTTTAAATAAATTAAATGTTACAGATTACAGTCTCAGCAGGTGGCGATCAGCGTATGCATGTTATTATCTGATGAAAAAGCATTGTGGGATGTTGTGACCCTAAAAAACACTAGTTTTTTATGTAAAAATATATATATATATTTTTTGCAAACATTTTATTTAAAAAAGGAGTTCCCAGGTATGTGTTCATATTTTTAAACAATTCAAAAACTAAAGTGGCAGGAGTGCTAATACATTCTTGTGTATTACAATGAAAATGTGTTAATTATTATGATAATTATCATTAATATTAATGCTGACCTCGGCAGAGCATTGTACCAGATTTTTGCTGAAGCAGACCACCATCACCTTTCTAAGGATTGCTATAGAAAATAAATAAATGAATATTAATTATGCTTAATGCTAAAGCTACTGCACTAAAATCAGCCATTTTGGATTTTAAAGAGCGCAGACGGAGTGTGTGCATCTGTCCTGTTGAAGAGGTGTTGCTCCCTGTGCCACGAGGAACAGGAAGTGGCCAGCTGGTGCGGCACACCTCTGTTTGACCCCTGAGTGTGTTTGAGTGCTTGAAGGTACAACAGAGTCCGAAAGACACCGTAGCCTCTCCACACCTGGCAGACCGCACACATGGAGCATATGCATTCCCCCACGCACAGCGGAGCTGGAGTGCTCCTCGCCCCGGGGGAGAGTCACCAGGGGCAATAGTGGGACGTTTGGGGTCAGTGGGGTTTGGTGGTCTATGAGCAGCCCACCTGGGCAGAGGCTGTAGCCTGAACACACACGCTCACACACGCACGCACGGCCGTACGAACACCTGGGGCTCTGATCTTAGCACCAGGCCATGATCAGACGTCTTGGGTTGGGTTCACCTGATTGGGTTAAGTGGTTCTCTTTAGAAAAGTAATTAACATAGTTTTTCTTTTCTTGTATTGCTATAGAGGATCGGTGACGAGAGATCAGCCTGACATTACACGCCACTTTTCAAAAGGTCATATAAAGATATGTAAGTTTAAAGAGGTAAGTGAAGTTGTTTTCCATCAGTAAAGCTGGGACCCCTACACCTCCTGCGCCATCACTTTTCTCATGAGATAAGCTTCGTAGCCAGTAACCGAGTGTTACTCAGATCCAGCCGTGTTCAATATCCACCTCTCCTCGTGTTCTCTCCCACACACGTGTAATATCTCCTAGAATGTGTGTGTTAAAGCGAAGCGCTACATCTGCAGAGTGCGCGTGTGAAAGGTCAGCCGTCACTTTTAATCCAAGCCGTGCACTTCTAATGAAACGCTGCTTGCAATATGTGTCGAATATGAATGCATTAATTCCTTAAACGCCTCTCTGCTGCGTGTGTGCGTGTGTGTGTGTGTGTGCGTGAGTGTGCGTGTGCTTCGGAGTTGCTGTCAGGATAATTTGACAGGTCAGAGCGGAAGCACAGCAGCACCTGCGTCCAGCCGAGCATCAACACGCACGTCCTCCCACAAATGAAGCGTCCCCTCATTACTGGGCCTGATGCTAAATAATCAGCTCCTGAATTAGCATGGGCCACTCTGCACTACTCCGCATTGAATATGCATCTTAGAATATTTCCATGCACCGCTCCGTTGGGACGAGCACGATTAGCATTAGCATGGCGGTCTGTGAGTGTTCGTGGATTGGAAGTCCGGTGGGTTTTCGGGAGGAGGAGGGGTGTCCCTGTGCAGATGCTCTGGCCCACTTGTTCATTACAAGTGCATTTCATCAGCTTGATGATGTCCACATGTCAACTGAGCGGCAGGATTTTACCCACAAAAGAGCCGGAGGGAGCAGAAGAGCAGCGGCTAATCAGCTGATTATCATAACTCTGAGAGAGAGAGAGAGAGAGAGAAAGAGAGAGAGAGAGAGAGAGCAAGAGAGAGAGAGGGAGTGAGAAACGACGACGACGACGGTCAGCTCCTTGACTCTAGTTTGCAGAGCATGAGCTGAAATCTTCTCTAACTGTTGAAAAGATTAGCATGAAGCTACTTCAAATAAGCTAGGGTGTATGTTTACAAACTTTAATTGAATTTTTCGCAGAATGAAAATTTCCCAAGTGGAAAACTTCTGCTTTAAATAAAAAGCAGACATGCGACGAGGAAATCCAATCCATGCACCAGGCATGTACGGAGTCAATGTTTTAGTTCACAGGGTTAGGCTTAGGTTTTGTGTTAGCGCTAGGGTTAAGGAGTACAACGACTGAGACAATACGTGGGCGGGGCTGCACATTCAGTGGGTGGGGCTTGACTCATCTGCAGACAGATGCTTCTCAATGGAGCAGGGAACTCTTTCTGACGGCGATCCATGGACTTGAAAGAGCTGTTCCTTAGAGCTTGCTTTCCTCACAGAATGCAAAACAGTGGTAACCTGACGACCGATCCATGTGATGTGTTCTTTATACGATGAGACTCAGCCGAGTCTGCTGGAGAATCCCTCAGAACATCTCCCAACATTGGCATTACTTGCTTGCTCTCGAGTTCTACCGATCCTTGAATGCTGATAATCCTCCCAGTCAGTGGCCGTGCTTACACCCCTGACCCATGGAACCAGCAGCCCGAACCCACCTTGAAATCCAATTATGGGGCTCCTCCTCTTTCCCCACCAGAGAAGCTCAGAAACGCTACCAGCCCTGCCATAGTGGAATTGGTATTTGGCCCCAGGCAGAAGGAAAACAGCAGCAACTGTAGCTTTAATATTTGTTTTGTAATAAAGCCTCTTTTGAGGTGAGTCCCAATTCGACCCCTTGACCCTTAATAGAGTTCTTAAGTAGTTAACTAATTAATGGCTCAGTTCTTCTCACATAGGAAGCATTAAGCAGAAAGAGGTTTCTCCTCGTTTGCTTGTCATAGCTGTCCGAGCGGCCGGTTGTTTTCATGCAGTGGGTGTGTGCATGACTGTTTGTCAATCTGGGACTCATCCTGCCATAACTCATGTAAAATCACTGCATTCCACTTTTCAAGCAGACGAAAGGGCACGTCTGTCTGAACTCTCTCATACGCAGTCCAGAGATTCCCCTGGAATGCACACACTCTCTAATGCCTCCCTACGTGAACATAAGCCGCATACCCCACAAACACACCCCCTAAGCCAAGTCATCTGAGAGTCGCGGGGCCAATTATAAAGTGTGCAATCTGCATTGTTCCTGGAGCCGCTGGATCAATGCACCACAGGCATGTGCACATCACTGCTTCTAATGAAGGCTTGCCGGGGCTCTCGCTCTCTCTTGCACGCTCTGCATAGTAATCTGCAGCTAATTAACTCTATAATGCTCAAGCAGGCTTCCTCGACTCTGCGGTACTGGGGAGAGCACACTGCTGGTGTTTGTTTCAGTGTTGTGTTACAGTCTTATAATCACACACCGATGATTGTGTCGGGAAGAGCATCACTACAGCGGGATTTACGGTACGAGGTCAATTAACTCCTTGATCAGATGCTCCCCTACATTGATTTGTGGCTCCAGATGCAAGATCACAACCTCCATAATGCATGTACTGTTTCTTAAAGTGTCTGTGAGTTGACCCTTAAACTGTTTTACAAATACGACACATGGCAAAGAAACATTGTGATTCTCCTGGCCTTGTGTTGGACCAAGGTTCCTGTAATGTACCCCAGTGAAAGCCAGCAAAAGCCTGAAGTTAATGTAGGAACTGTGGATCTTTAAGGATCTTGAGGATGGATCTTACACAGGAGGATCTCGCCAATGAGACCAGAGTCGCCAAGACAACCTCTGGTAGCCACTCCTTGAAGAACAGAATGCCATGCTTTCGAAGATCACTGTCTGTTTAAAAGTTTTTGAAATGTTGAGTAATTGAGGATACCTTCTAGTCTTGCCCTTGGGTGTAGATGGCACTTCATGGAACCACGGCTGAGCCAACTGAACTATGTTGTGCCCCATCTTTTGACCCAGGATCAGTGAAATGAACGGCATTGGACATGAAACTGAGTTTGCGAGTGAACACACCCTGAACCTGTATAAAAATGCTAATCTGAGGAGCACGTCTGATGAGGTAAACAACATCCTGCTCAAAGTTGCAGGTGTGGTAAGGCGTTACTGCAGAGTAGCTCTCCTCAAAGAACGACTAATCCTCAGGGATCCACGGTTCTCTCTCTCTCTGAGTTCATCCCACCTGAGGAGCATTAGAGCAGCGGGAGCCTCGCAGGTGCAGGAATGATCACCTCTGCAAACTCTAAATCATTATCTTACCCCCGAAAGAAAAGGTTGTGCCATTAAAACAGCAAAGCCTTCAAACAGAAAGGAAGCCAGTAAGAACGGACATTTATTTGGAGACGATCTCTGTTCTCCTCTTTCCTTTCCTGCTCCTATTCGGTGTGTTTCTGAAGATCTTCCGTTCCTCAGCTGGTGCATTTGAACAAAGCTTCTGTTTCCTCAGAAGCTAATGTGTTTGGTGTTGAACGAGTGTCCGGTTGCTCGTTGTCTGGTTTTCAGAGAGGTTAATGCCCGTCTGCTGGCTGACAGCACGTCTACCTGAGGCGAGCGCCCTCACACACGCACCTGCCTGACAGAATGATGAACTGCCAAATAACACCTTCTTCTTCTTCTTCTGGAGTTCCTCACTTCTCTGAGTGTGAGCGAGTGAGTGAACGGGTTCTGTAGGTCTGTCAGTTCCTCTGTCTTTTCCTTCATCTCTTCCTCTGGAGGATTCTTCATTGAGGATCTTAGGGTGAGAAAGATCTAGATTAGTCTCCAACACGTTTGATCTCTGCCGTGTGGTAGAACTTGTTTAGAAATATTGTGAACCGTGCTGCTCTCTGCACAGTTTAGTTTACACCTTAAAGAAAAGTTGTAGTAAAGTTCAAGACAAAATATAGGACCAAAAAAATCAGTTGATCCCAAATATGTGATGTTTTATATTGTAATGCGGGGCAAATGTAGTTTTTTCAGATATTTGAGCAAAAAGTAGTCATGAAATACAGTTCCAGGAACATAATGGTATTCAAGACGGTGGCTTTTGATAACAAAATCAAGGAATACTGGAAAATGTGACTTTTTTCACAGGAATGGTTTGCAGTGTGTTCATTTAATGAAGAAAAAAAAGAATTATTTGCAAAGCAAAAAAGAAAGGATTTTGCCCTTTCAGTTGAGGTTAAAGTAATTTCTAGAGAAATCATTTGATTTGTTTGGTGTGAGGTGAAGCCGATTTAATTTAATTTTGAGAATAGATCCATAATATACGAAAGTGAAATCTTGCATCACAGTCCTCCAGTCTCTCACACAAAGCTCGCTGGAGCTGGGATTTGTTTGAGATAAATCACTTCTTAAATTGCCTGGGCGGCCATCTTGGCTGGAGCCCTGCTGTTTTCCTCCTCTCATAATCCCTGTGGCTCCTCAATTTAGAGCGGCTCTCGTGAACCTGTCCTGCTCTCACACAGATGCTATAATGGCTAATTATGGAGTGTATGAGGATCCGGAGACGTCTGCTCTCTGACAGGTCACAGCGAGCGTTGGATCGGAGGACATCCTGGGCTTTCTTTCATCATCTGATCTCTTACACTCTCAGATCTGCTCGGGTGGATTCGTCAAAGCTCCTGCTATCAAACACATGGCTCAAGTCTGGCGGTGAAGATAAGTCTGCAGTTTAAAGATCGCACCACTCCGACAGTTACTCAGACGTTAAAGGTATTCCGTTCCACAGAAAATAAAACGAGTGAGATGTTTAGAAAGAACCTCTATCTGTCCCACAGAGGGGGAACTGCCTCTAGTCTCTAGTATTGCACATTAATTTCATATCGAAACCCCAAAGCAGGCTCAGATATTGTCACGGTCAAGTAAAGATAGTTTGCTGGATTTTTAAATTAAAGAACATTAGGCAAAACAACATTAAACTACTTTATGTTTGAATCCAGATTCTTTCTGCAGATCGTTCAATAGAATAAAAACAAAAACATTTCAAAGCCTTTAGAATAAGTGTTGTACACTTTCACTGTGGCTTTTATAAATTAGAAAATGTAATATTTATAGAAAACATCTCCCTCCTCCCATGTTCATGCTTCAGCCACGCCCCCTTCAGTGCAAATCTCTGCAGGCAGTCAGAACAGACAACACCCCGGCTTTTTAACCATTTAAAATGTTGTTAAAGAGAGGGGTGGGGGGGGGTCTAATACAACATTCTGTTCCCATTCTACATCAGACACATAATATACAGATATATAAAAAGTTTGAGGTTGAACTGTTGGGGTGCATGCGTACCCTCAGGAATGCCTCACACCAAATGGTTTGTTATGAATCTGCATGACGCCATTGATCCAATCTAATCACAAAAAAAGGGCTGTAACTTTTGTTTGAATCGATGCTAATGATTAATCGGTTGTTAATTGTTATATTTTTGTCTGTGTTTGTCTGATTTTGAAAAAAAAATCTTACAATAAAGCTCTTTGTACATTAAAGTTTCATTGTCATCTGTTCGAGACCTGCGCCTGATTTCACCCGTCATCAGAAGCACATGATTGCAAACTGCTCATATATCAGTATTTATTAGTACTATTGTACAAAAACACCAAATGCACAGAATAACATTATTATAACAGTATTACTCTGTTCTTTGAGGTGGTGCACCTCGGTTTGGCCTGCGGGACTGATTTGTGGCCTTCCTGAGGATTCCATATACCCCATCCGCTTGTGTCTGATCAGCATTGGGGTTGTTCAGAAAGATATAGTTATAAGATATAAGTAAACTTCCTCTTTATAACTGTAGGAATATGAGCAAATCCACCTTTACCAGAAAAAAACATTCTCTCTCTCTCTCTCTCTCTCTCTCTCTCTTTTCCTTCTCTCTCTTCCCTCTCTCTCTTACCTCTCTATGTTCCCTCACTCTCCTCCCTCTCTTTCACTCTCCTCACTCTTTTTCTCTCTCTTCCCTCTCTCTCTTTCTCTCTCTTACCCCTCTCTCTTTCTCTCTCTTCCCTCTCTCTGTTCTCTCTCTCTCCTCCCTCTCTCTCTTCCCTGTCTTTTTCTCTCTCTTCACCCCCTCTCTCTCTCCTCCCTCTCTCTCTCTCTCTCTCTCTCTCTCCCTTCACTCTCCTTACTCTTTCTCTCTCTCTCTCTCTCTCTCTCTCTCTCTCTCTCTCTCTCTCTCTCTCTCTCTTTCTCTCTGTCAGCAGTATTTGGGCGCTGTCCTCGGTAAATAAGGCGTCCTCATTCTGTCTCGCGCAGGAGAAGGAGCGTTTGACTACAATGGGCTATTATTGGCCATCATAGAGATGAGACAGACTCTCAGGGGAGCAAAGCGCTCGCTCCTGAACTGGAAACGTCGGCTGAGTCTCTCTCTGTCTCTCTTTCTCTCCTCGCTGGGGTTTTCTTCACATGGATGGTGATAGTTTTGGTGATGTCGGGGAGAAGGAAGGGTTCACCTCTCAAAGACAGGGGTCCCAGAGCCTCCGTTGCTGGAAAACACAGGAAAAGTTGAAACCATGTGATGAGATGTGGGAATAAATATGATGAAATAAATCGCCACAATAAAATATGAATGATCTTATTCTGTTGCTTTGATGGAGTGCCACAGGCTGCGTTCGTTTTCAGCTCTCTCTACGGATTCGCAAAGACCTACGAAACCTTCCGTAACCATGTTCATCTGATAATACCGCAAAGACTACTTTTGTTGTGCTCAAACTTTGCAATAATTTTCGATAATTGGAGATGGAAACGCGTTCCTAAAGTGACTCTGGGTTACATTCTACTTCCTTTCACTCTGTAGTTTGTTTCCGTTGTTCTGCTCATTTCTCGAGCCAATAATTGTGATCCTTACTGTGTTTTTTTGTCAGCCAATCAGGATATTCCTGTTTATAGCCACTTCTCTTCCTAATTTTTAAACCAGGGATTGCAAGAATGGTACAATAAAGCTATAAATCTATGTAAAAATGTTTCAGTTGATGGTAAATGTAGATCTTGTAAACAGCTCTCTGAAAGTTTTAATCTGCCTAATACTCTCAGGACTTTAATTCCAGCTTTCCCCGAGGCACCTGATACTACAATCATCAATGGCCTATATGTAAAAGTTTAATATCCACCATAAATAACAAGTTAATGTGCATGAATCAAACCAGGATGAGCGTTGTTGCGTGCTCCAAGGATTACGTGTTTTACTGACGTGTACGTATTTGTGAAAGCCATCGTTAATAACCGGAATGCTCTGTTTGTAAGATTGAGCTCCGGTTGTTTGTATTAAAGTCCCCTTCACTGTGAGGCTGAATTTGTTTGGTTTTTGCTTCAGAACAAACAGAGAGAGAAAAAGAGCAGTTTTCTATAAATTATTATTGAATCAAGACCTTCAGACCGGTCCAATCATCAGGAATCTATCGACCCGGCGAGTGCACTTCCCTTCAACAGCAGCGCTAGCAGTTCATAATTAGCATAGCATTAATGTGGATCAGTGGACGAGAGAGAGGAGGGGTGGATCTGTCCATCACATCCCTCCCTCTTTCTCTCCCTCACTCGCTCTGTCACTCCTCTGGGGTCTTTCCCTCTGTTCGCAGTGTTTGAAAGTTTCCCGCGTATTCCCTCATGAGCAGAGCTGCTCTCAAATCAGAGACAGTGACTGCCCAGCCAGCCAACCTCTCTCTCCCTCTCCCTCTCTCTCTCTGTCTCTCTCTCCTCTCTCTCTCTGTATCTCTCCTCTCTCTGTCTTTCTCTCGCTCATGCAGTGTGCTGGTGCGAATCTTGCCTCACATTTGGTGGAGACAGGTTGCCAGGCCATTCACTCCTGATGCACAGTGACTCCTTTGTACATTTCTGTAACTGTCGCCTGGTTCAGCTGTGAGTGGAAGGGTAAGTGCACAAGAGAAACAAATATAAGCACTGGAGGACCTGCAAACCTGCAAACTCAGAAACCCCCCCAATCCTGATGGAATCCCCGATCACAATTGGATCATTTGAGAAACACTTTCATGCAGTGCACACTAGTTCTGTCAGAAAGATCAGGAACCTCCTGACAGAGCTTCTGGCTCAGCTTCTAGTTCAAGCTCTGTTCTCAAGACTCCACTATTTGCAATGCTCTTCTCTCTGGACTTCCTCCCTGTGCAGTCAGACCCCTTCAAATGATCCAGAACTCAGCACCTCGACTGGTCCTCAAGGAACTTAGAGGAGCCTCATCGCTCCTCTCTTCATCTCCTCCACTGGTCCCCCACTGCAGCCTGTGTCAAGTTCAAAACCCTGATGGACGCGTACAGTCACAGGGTCAGCTGCTCTCTACCTACATCACAAGAAACCAGAACTTTCACATCCACTGTTTCAGGCTAGTGGAATAATCTTCCAGTCTTCTGAAAAGCAGAGATTTTCTCAACTTAAAAAAAAGCTCCTCCTCTAAGAAACTGCTAGAATTCTTTTTTGCGCTCTCTTTCGCTTGTTTTTTTCCCAGAATGAAAGATAAAACATGTTCATGTAGAAGGCTCCCCACCCTTCCTCCTCTATCTACCCACATCCTCATATTGCCCTGTCTGTTAAAAAAATAAAAGGTTTAAAAATAAGCTCAGCTGAGATTGATTTTGTGTTGGATAAAGCAAAGAGTGAATCAGAAAGTGAGGGTTTTAAGTTGAGCTGTGAACACATGAAGAGTAGGAAGGTCACAGAGGGGTTTTTTGAGGACAAAACATCTTCTGCTTCTGCTTTTGTTCAGGACTGTTGAAGACCAGGCCTAACGTTACCGTTACCCCTGGTTTAAAGTTAGTCGATGACTTTAAAACGGAGGGTTTGACTGCTGTTGAAGGGAGGGATCAGTTTACGTTAGTTCGTTATCTTCTAGGCCGCTCTGTAAATAATCTTGTTAATCGTTTCTCTCTCTCTCTATGAAAAGAAAGTCAGTGTTGCAGATGCACTGGTTAACAATGGCATCTCACACAAACCTCTGCCGTCAGAAGCAGGGGGAGGGGGTGGTTTGGCCTGACGAATGAGGGGAGCAGGTCCCCAGTGATTGGCGCGCTCTGAACATCGATGCCAGTTTCCATCTGTCATGATGGAGGCGCTTCTGAACCTTCAATCTGTCAGAGAGACTGCAGCAGCTCGGAGCTCGCGTGCACACACTGATCTGGCCTGCTAAACACAGCTGACAACAGCCATTATCACAGAGCGAGCGAGCAGGAGGGAGGGGTGGAGGGAGAGGTGTTAATTGTGGGTGTTGATGTAAACTGTCACCTCTCGTTGGTTTCTACAGCTCGACCGGTGACTGAGAGCGAGAGAGATGCAGCATTGCTTTGGCTGAATGTATAAATATTTGTCAAGGGAACAAAGCACTTAAACTGAGCGAGAGAGGGGTGGGTGTTAACCGTGGGTGGAGATGTAAACCGTCAGAACGAACGGCCCGCCCAGTGATTTCCTCGACCTCTCATGCTTTCTGAGCACAAACTGCATTTGCAAACACTTGAGATGAGGAAAGCATGAGAAGAAAAGATGGAGATTGTGCAGCATTTGTTGTTCTTGCAGAGACTCCACACATTTAGTGTGAGTTATTATAGAAGTCATCAACCAATCAGAGCAGTCACTTCTGTGTTCAGTTCTGTCATTCGAAAAGCAGAACTTGTTTATTCCATTCTGCATTCTGATGTTTAATTACACCCATTATAACTGACCAGTAATGAAAACCAACTCTAACCAGCTCCAGCGCTGTGTCTCGGTCGTGTTTGGTGGCTGCACAACCATGGGGCGAAGACACAAGGATAAGGATTAGACACAAAAGGTTATTCCAAGAGAGCCAGCTGTTCAAGCACATTAAAAGAGACGTGAAGAGAAGGAAAACTGCACCCTGGAGAGGATTGTGAAACAAAACTCACTGAAAATATGGGTTCTCTTGATATGGTAACTTTTGAAAAAGCTACTCTTGAATAATGGACAACGTGAGAAGCATCTCGCCCGGGCCAAAGATAAATGTACTGCTTCTAAGTTAAGATCTCAGCACTCAGTGATGGTTTGGGGTGCCGTGTCATCTACTGGAGCTGCTCCACTGTGTTTCCTGAGGTCCACGTTAGCTAATAAACCGGGAAGTTTTAAAGCATTTCCTGCTTCCTCTTGCAGGGTAACTTTATGGAGATGCTACCAGCACCTGGTTTACGGCAAACTCACCTGACACAACCCAATTCCATGTTTTCTAAACACTGTCGATTGATGGCATTTGTGGATCAAGTTCTAATGGGCCATTGTTGCCGGTGCGCGCACGTGTGAGTGTGTGCTGTGGTCGTCCTTGTCAAAGCCTTCTCAACCTCTCAGTAATTAGTGCGATCATGACACATCCGAAGAGCTGTTTCTGTGACAGCCCTCAACAGAGACAAGGGTCCCTGCAGACAGAGTTCAGCCCCCAAACACACACGCACACACGCACACACACGCGCACTTTGCTCACATACACAATATGCTGATTTCGACTCTGTGATTTCTCCTCTTGTAGGAATGAAGCATTGACTAGAAACATACAGATCCAAAACACTTTTAAACTCCGTTTGAACAAAATGGTTTAAATTGAACTTGAGGCTGAGAACACAGAGTAAATAACACGATCTCAATCCTAAATGTGTTAAGGCTAAGATTAAATGTGATGAACCCATCCATTCGCCAGAAATTGCTGCATTTTTAGGTATTGTATTGTGTTAAAGTAGAATATAGAGTAGCGTAGCATAACATAGTACTGTAGTGCACCGTATTCTGAGGTGAATGCACTATTTCTGTGTTTGGAAAAGTCTTATTTTTTTCTTATTTTGATTTGCTGAGTTGTTCACGAGTATTTTACAGTGTTTTTTTGTTGTTTTAATATTTTTTAATAAAACTGTAGTTTTCTTTTTCTGAATATGTAAATACAGGTATATTCACTGGATATTGTTTTTGTTTGCAGTTTTTTTCGGTATCTTACTCTGTTGGGGGGGGGGGTAGTAGCCGGTCATGTGATTGAACAAACATAATGTTTTATAAGGCTGTAGTTCACTGATTCTTATTTTGATGTACCAGGGAAAGCTGTGTATTTTAAAATCTTTATTCTTTTTTTTGTTGTTCTATTAGTTGTGTTGTGTTTTTTTCTTTACTCTATAGGTATGTTACCGTGGCTTTTCCCTTGTTTTGCTCACTCGATGTGGCTGTATTTTGCTGTAAACCGTGTTTTTTTTGCGTATTGCCAAGTTTTCTTGTATTTGGCTGTTTTACCATCCATTTCACTTCATCTCTGTTTCAGTGATTATTCTGTACTGGGTCGAGGTTTGTGGCAATGTTCTGTGGCATTTTGTGGATTTCTGTGGTGGTTTCACTGTTTAGAATGAAGGGTATATTGCATTGTTCTGTCTGTAGCCCCTTCTGGTGATATTTTCTGATTCGCTGTCTATTCCTGAGTTTTTGTGGGGTTTTTGGGTGTGTGTGGGGGGGGTTTCTTCCGTTTTTTTTGTGTTTTCTTTTAATTTTCTTTCATTTTCATCTGAACTTTAGCAGCGTTTTGCAGCTCGTGTAATTGGTGCTGCAGAGCAGATCGCAGCCATGCAGAACACACTGGGTTCGATACCTGGAAATGCTGCTCTCCATCTCTACCTCTTTTTTTCTTTCTCTCTGTGCTTTGTCCATCCTCTCGGGATCTCATCATCTTCCCTAACAGTCAGAGAGGGATTTAGTTCCCTCTGTTCCCTCTTCTTCCTTGTCTCCCTCTTCCCTTCACTATTCGTAGCTCCTTTCGATCTTTCTGGAAACGTTTGCATTTAGTGTTCTGTCGAGAAGAGAATTTAAATAACATTTTAGAAGAGATGTAGTAAATCATATTTATTTTGTTCGTAGATAAGACACTTTTATTATGATTGCTGAACATCGTTCATCACTGATCCTAAGGTCACAAATGTGCCTTGCTCTCATTAGCTGCAGGAGTTTCCAGAACCAGACCTTCAAAGTCCACCTCTTTAGGAGGAGTGGAGCCCGGGGAGAGGGTGTGGGGTTTGAAAGAGCCCAAAGCATCCTGGGTAATTAGCCATTACGCTGCTGTCACGAGCCTGTTCAGTCGATACTGTGATGCTTCCAGCAGCGGTGACTGACAGCGCTCTCCTCACACACACCTGATCAAGGTCAGAGCCAGCTGCAGCCAGCATCTGCGACACGTTCATCCAAGTAGGAAATTTATAAACTGACATTGTTAAATATCAAGCAGAGTTTATATTAGCACTCTTTCATCTAAAACATCCGAGGCACTCTGGCACCAGTCCACCAGGGGGTGACATATCCATACAGAAGTTATTATGGTTACTTATTGTTAATAATGAAATACTGACAATTAAAATAAAATATGTGAAATATAACCGCTGCTCATTTTCTCTCGTGTCGTACACTGACTGAGAATCTGTGCTTCAGCGAGCAGTTTAGAAGTGGAGGATTGTTCAGATGCTTCTTGACTTTGTTCTCGGGTGATCATTGTTAACAGTCGGAGCATATTCAACCAGCTGCAGATGTTGTGGTCCTGAAATAAGACTAAATAAATAATTGTGGCCAGCAAACTTATTAAGCTCACTTGTATAGTGGATGGTGTGCCGGACACGTCTGCACCGTTGAGCAGGGATTTTTATGAATCTGGCCCACTATTATTATGAAAAAGTTTGGGGACGCCGGTCTGTGCTCACCAGCAGCGGTGCAGATGACCCCGCCTGCATCCTTCCATCTCCTCCGGGGTCATTACTTATTGTTTCCGAGTGTCTCATTTCTGTTTACAGTGTCTTTCATTCACAGTCGTTAACATTTCAGAGACAAGCGTAAGGAGCCTTTCCTGCTGATGGATGTGCAGACACGGAGGAGAAGGCTAGTTATAGAGAGTGAAGGAAAGAGAGCAGTTGCTGCTGATGAAAATCGGTTGATTGCCGTAATAAAGAGGAATGAATGTGGCAGATTGATTTCAGCTGGGTTAATTTGTATTTGGAGAGAAGTGTCGTCTCAGATAAAGGTTATTTCCCAGACTGCTCCCATCACTCTCTCACACGCACGCACACATGCACACACACAATGTGACGGGTGTGGATTAGCATAGCACATTTGCCTTCTTTAGCAACCACATACAAAGTGCTTGAGCCGCAGACTTTTTACAAACTTCACACTTTTTAGAGCCAAACAAATCTAGCGGTGGAGAATTGTAAAATGTCAAAAAATCTCAACACAATTCAAACACTGTAACATTTAGCATAGTGCTAGCTACAGCTAACAAGCAAGTCCTCCCACAGCATTAGCAAATCCTCGGGGATCGATTCCCACCAGCTCCAAACAGCATGTAAATGATAAGTGTCTCTCTCTCCATTAGTGTTGGGGGAGCGACAGTTAAAGTGGCCTTTAATTAGTGTGTCCTTCCTGTTAGTCGATAGCCTAGCGCTAACCGTTCAGCACCTTAACGAGAGCTAATTAAATTGGTTCAAGTCCGAGACTGTCATTTGGAAAGAGATAAACAGGGATAGATTTTGGGTTTGACTGATTGTTGTTTCAATATGAGGCATTAGCAGAAGCAAATGGGATGATTGTGGCTCTTAAAGGGACAGAAGCACATTCATTTCTCTTGTTTACACACAAGTATTATTATTAAGCTCTAAAAAACATGCCAATAATTGTGTCCTGCTCATTGTAAAGCAACACATGTTTGGAAGGAATCGTGCTTTTGAAATACCTTTCAGCCGTGTGCAAATCTTAAAGAGGATTCAGACAAACTAATCTTTACGTAAAAGCCAGCTGCACCAGGCTTGAAAATTAAAAGCAGCCGAGATGGTTGAGTTGCATCAATGTAATCAAAGCATTATCATATAAAGACATTTTTAGCATGAGAGTCCCAAAAGTAAACAATTGGTTTGGATACATAGTCTTCCTGCAGAGTACCGAGAAAACACCAAAACACTGAATTCTCAAGAACACAGCAGCGTTCTTTTGTGTTGCGTTTCAAACAACGATTTCTCACACGACGCTTGAAGAGCTGAGATATCCAAAGCCCAGTGGTGCATCCCATTCACACACTACTCCAACACTGGTTGCAGTGGGTGGTTTCTTTGACTATTTCTGGTTGAAATTCAAATCACAGATCGATGCAAGTTCAGCCGGCTGATTTTACCCACAATCCACTGCAAGTCTCGATCACTCGCACAGCATGGAACTTTGATTTGTCACGTGCAGCCACTGCTTTGCACGTCCTGAATTTCACCTGCCATCGGAATCGTGAGATTGTAAGCAACCTATAGTTTGAAGAATATCATCTGTGCCAAAAAGTATAATATTGCAGGAAAGTTCTTTTATATCAATCATTTGAATCATTGTGGATTAAAGTGTATTCACAAAGTGTAAAAAATGGATCTTAAACATGTTTTTCTCAAAAGTGTGTTTTGTCCTTTGCAATTTGTCAGGTTCTTTTTGCGCTAATTCCAGCTGGCAGGAGGTGCGGCATGGAGCGATCAGCTTTGGCACAGTTGAGATGCTGGTTCCCCAAACCATCACTTACTGGGGGTAACTTCATCCTGGACTTCGGGGAGCTGGACTTCCTTCAGACTCCAAGCCCTTCATGTACAACTGAAATGCACAAAAGAGCGCTAGGGAGCCAGCGTTTCCTCCTGAGCCCTGTTTCAGATTTTGTTGTTTTGGAGTGGCTTGACACGTGGAACTCTCAGATGTCTAAATTTGCTGGTTCTTGATGCTCTGACATCAGCCTCAGTCCACTCTTGATGAGATTGTTTAATTGCCATCATTTAGAACAATTTTTCTAAATAAATGGACTATATTCCATTTTCTTTGGCACAAATTCTGCTGATTCCACCCTGGGGTTTAAGCACATCTGAGCTATTTCTACAGATTAAAGAGCGATGGATCCAACGATGACTTCAGACTCTTTTACCATCTCCTCAGCCCAAAGCTAGCTTCTATGTGCTAGACGAAATGCATATTGGGGAGCAATGTGTACATGCCACTGGATCTACTTTAGCTGCAAACATTTGTGAAATGAGTCTAATTTCTTATGCTCCATGATTAGTGCTACTGACCTTTGCTGCATGGAAACAATCCTGTTTTGAAAAGGACAGACTCATAATGTTAACTAATTTAAATAATACCCCACATTAGAATACAACGCTGCATTGTGTACCAGGTTTATTCGGGCTCTCTGTGACATTTACTGCGGTTCTGCGAGGGCAGAGATCCCTGTGCCGCTAAAGCAAAGTGTCAAGAGCTTAAATGTAGCCACTGTTCAAAAAGAGCAAGAGCAATTAGGAGTGAAAAAACTTTACAATGGAACTTAATGTCCTTGTTCCCTTGATCTGTGTCGCTAACAGCGGTGAAACTTTCTGTCCTAATTATCCATTTCTGCCAGTCAGTGTCTCTCTGTCCCCGTCTCTCTCTCTCATTATAGTCTCTCCTTTAGCAGCTCTACATTAGCACAGAACTCTCTGATATGAAGTTAACAGGGAAGACATGAAGAAAAGAGACGAACAAGTTGTGAACTAAGTGAGGTGGAGGGAAGAGGGATGAAGGAAAGTGGCTTTGAGTTATAGTCGCCCACAGGTTTTCATCATCGTCTTCATCGCTCGCTTTTAATAATGTAGCTGCATCAAAGCAGCGCTCTGGATGCAAACGTACTGAAACGGTTCAGGTTTAGTTTGTTGCTAAACTGGTTCAGTTAGCATCTTCAGCCTTGGCAGGAAAACACAAGAATAAAGAGAAACTGTGTATTTGGCAATGTTCTCCAGAACAATAGCACCGGGATCTTTCAGCAAACAATGGCACTAAACACGGCTACTGCAGCATTCCTGCAGAGGAACAAGTAGAACGTTCTGGAACAGTCATCTCCCTCCCCAGACTTTATATTATTGAACCTTTGTGGCGGGATATCAAATGGGTTCTTTATGCTCGGGACCGGACGTTTAGCAAAACACCTTCTGCCAGAATCCTGACTCCAAGTGGAAGCTGTTCCTAGAAGAGGCCACTCTACACGAGAGTTAGGTTTGAATTTAGAACATGCAACAAAATCTTACATAGTTCTGATGTGTTTTGCAGTCGAACCATCTCACGCTGTTGTAATGTTATCTAGGATGAATAAAGCTGCTCCAGATGAAGATGTTCTGGAGGGATGCTGTAATGGGGCGGTGTTTCAAATGGCAACAAAAGCCATGTTCTTATAACGAATCAGCATTGTCAGAGGGAATACGAACCATCCTGCCTGCCCCGAGTAAAACCCAGCAGAAGTAAAGCCAGGCTGACATTACAGCACCTTATTAGAGCGCTGTAAGACCGGCCCCTACCTGACTACAACTCCACTCACTACTGACAGGAATAAGAACCGCCATGATGTCGGGTCAGTCTGCAGCTCCCTCTGTTAATTAAAGCCACAGTGCTCTCTGTGTCTGCGCATATTGGGCGTAGGGGACACCGAAACTCATTATTCCCTCAGCCCAAACACTGAGGCTGTGTCAAGCCAGCATCCATCACCACAGGCCTGCACGCAGTCAGCACAAAACACACACATTCTGCTCGCTCAGCACTTTCGCAAATTTGCAATTTTCCAGCGCGGGGTTGGTTGACATGTTTTTATTGCTGAAGATCACTTTCAAACGCGCAGATCATGAGAGCCAATGCTCGTTAGCCTAGCGCTGCTGACTCAGACGCTAATGAGGATAATTAACAGCGCGGCGGTACAGGAAGGATTGCAGATGTGGAGGAATGCCAGTAATTGATACAAAGCCAGGAGCTGCACACCTGCGGTGCTGTTTGGAGGTATGCGCTGCGTGGGACAGTCGAAGAAAGTGTCACCTCCTAGAGTACCCTCAGAGGGAGGGAACCATCATTTAATAACTTTTAGCTTGAGATAACATGACCACACCCTCCAGAGTTTATTCTTTACTCAGTGTCATCACCTGAAATATGTTTCCTGAACTTCTTCACTCATCTTCTGTTGTATAGATCTAAATCCCTCCATCAGATTGCTTCAATGATCAATCGTTGCTTTGTGTTGTGTTCAAGTGGAGAGGTCCGTACATCTGCTCGAGAGACACTAGGTCGGCCACCCGGGTCCAATAATCTCCATTACTTTTTTGTAGGGGTCTTCCTTTTCCATCCTGGCAGAGTTGCACCTGCTTGAAAGTTCCTAGTTTATCAGTAAGTACCTAAACACTGCACCACCAGGGGTTTTTCACTGACTTTATCAAGACTAATATGGCTGTCGTGTCACTTCCTGTCCAGGAAAAGGAGGATCATTTTTAAAACAGATGAAGGACAAGTTTGATAAATGTTCCGCTGTATTTGTTTGGCATTCAAACTCTTAGGGAGTGAATGTATGTATCGCTCTGTGATGGACCTGTCCAGGGTGTACCAACCTCCCCCCACCCCCGCCCCTCTGTCACCTAAGGTGTGCTGACCCCCGTGACCCCAAAAGGAAACAAGCGGGTAAGAAGATAAATTAATAAGTGAAAGTCCCGGTTGGACTCTTCTAACCTCTTGGCAGTCTATGGTTCTAGGGTAAGCTCGGGAGTCAGCTTTACAAATATTAAATCTTTGAAAATGTATAATATAAAACCCATAAATGTCTCCAGACATTTATCCCTTAAAAACAAAACGAATCGTACGTTCGGTCACACGAAAATGCCTATTCGTCTATAATTCAGTTTTATATAAAAGCGTGTCTCTCCGCACTGGGAACACTGGGGATGCTGCCGTGCATCTGCTCAGAAACTTCACAATAGTTAAACTTTCAGATGTCACAAACTGATTTGCACCAGCATGCATTTTCACATTTTGCATTTGCAAACAACGACTACAAGCATTTTGCATCTGGTCGTAAAAAGGAAGTGACTCCTCTGCCACAGATGTTTAGTGCTGTCTCAATGCGATACAACAGCTCTTTCACAACAGAGAACAGATTGTGTGAGATGTAATGTGCGGGACAGCTGTTACCATTACACTTTCAAAAGCACTAAAGGCATCTCCTGCTTTTAAAAGCAAATTTGAGCCTGCTTCGGTCTCTATTCACACGTATATGTTCAGAGCGCTGCTGAGAAGCGTCCGTCCATCCATTTTCTTCCATGTATTTTTCCTCATCTAAGTCCGCAGCTCTGGCTCTCAGTGGACGAGAGGCAGGGAGCTCCCCGAATTGGTCACCAGCCCCGTCTCAGAGCTTCTCTTCTGAGGGAAATGAAGAGACTTTGATTTACTTGACAAACAGCTTGAGAGATAAAAGCCTAATTATCCTTTTTAAAAATATCTCCAGACCAAGAGGGGGCACTGTGCTGACACAGCAATGCATGCATGCAAACTCAAATCATGTTTGTTATGTTCTTTATTACATCTACAAATAGCTTGATCAATCAACTTGAATTCCATAAAATGTATTGTATACATTGTTTTATGGGTTTGTAGTTTTTTTTCTTAACGGCAGAACTTTCAGGTGGACAAAGACAAAATTTGTGTCTATAAATACTTTTAGCATCAACTACGTTCAAAGAAAACCCCTGAAAATAATCAATAATCAGTGCTTGAGCCCTTAATACAGTTTACCAAAACATTATCATCACAACAGACTAGATCTAGTACAAACCAGCAGGAAAGAAACACTGAAGATGGGGCGGAGAGGATGAAGGTGACCCAGTGGATGACCTGGAGATAAGCTGAGGGATACAGGAGGAGTGGAATCCGTGAAGATGAAGAGAAACTGGAGAAGAAATATTCACTCTACGGGTGAGAAGGAGAGGATGAGGAAAACCTTATTGTTGCTCATTATAGACATTAAAACAGGCGTTAAAATAACTGAAGAGAATACGAGCACTCCCTTAAACTGAAGTGGAGCTGCTGATTGCTTGCTTTCGGGCGGAGCATCCCTTCTGATTGAGGTTATGGGTGGTGGTTGATGTGAGTGTGACTTTCTGTTCATTATGTGCACAGCCGGGACGAGCACATTACAACCCAGCGTCTGACACCTCTCTAATGAAAAATACAATCCTCCTGAAGGTTATGCCGCCGACCCATGCTGAAAATTCTGCTTCATTTCATTCCCTCCCTCAGTCTCTCTCGCTCTCTCTGTCTGCTTAGGTCAAGGTAATTCTTTCCTCCTGATGGATATTTTCTGTGTTGGTAAGTGATGCCAGGCTCATCATAAAGATGCTTTTCCAGTTGTGTTTGTTCTGCAGGAGTGTGCTTCAGTATACAGCATCTCTACTCCAAGATAATTACGAGAAAGCGTTATTGTAGCCCTTCATAAATCTTTATTAGATTCGTCTCAGTCAGCAACAAAGACTGGCATTTGTCTGGAACGTCTGGCTCCGCATGTGGACCAAACATGGCCAGAGTCTGGTCGAGGTGGTCGCATTTGAGACTCCGTACATGGCATGTCCTCCTCTTCCTTCCTTCCTCTAGCTCTTGCTCATACACACGTTCGTGCATGTGTTTCTGAGGGGACACTGGTACGGTGTCATCCGCTGTGCTGTAGCTCTGCTCACATGTCGTGTGTAAAGGGCAGTGTGTGGAGGGCAGGTCGCCCCACAGAGCGGGAGATGTTCAGGAGGAGAACAGATACATTCAGTGACACCAGCTGTAACACTCATCTGAGAATCCAAACCAGTCTATACACTTACCGGCCATCTTATTAGGTACTCCTGTCCAACTGCTTGCTAACACACGTTTTGATTGAGTCAATCACAGATCTTCGTCGAGCGGCAGATCTCTGGGAGCAAATGCCCTGTTGATATCAGAGGCCAGAGGAGACGATAGAAAGGCAGCAGTAACTCAAATAAACACTCGTTACGATCGAGGTCTGCAGAAGAGCATCTCTGAACAAACAAGCCTCGAACCTTGAGGCGGATGGGCTCCAGCAGCAGAAGACCACACTGGGTGCCACTCCTGCAGCTAGGAACAGGAAACTGATGCTCACCGAAATTGAACAATACAAGATAGAAAAGCATAGCCTGGTCTCAAGTTCTGCTGTACATTTGGATGCTAGGATCAGAAAGTGGCAATGAGAGAGAGCATGGATCCTGCATTGTATCACTGGTTCAGGCTGGTGGTGGTGGTGTAATGGTGTGGGGGATATTTTCTTGGAACACTTTGGGTCCATCAGTACTAACTAAGCATTGTGTCGGCACCATAGCCTCCCTGTGTATCGTTCTCACCATCTCCATCCCTTTATGACCACACTGTCCCCATCTTCAGCAGGAGAACGCTCCACGTCATTAAGCTTGAAAGATTTGTACTCAAATGTTCTCCACAGTCACCGGATCTCAATCCAGTAGATGCGGTGGAACGGGAGATTCGCATCATGGATGTGCAGCGGATAAATCTGCAGCAGCTGCGTGATGCTTTTGTGTCTATACGGAGCAAACTCTCTGAGGAACTAGCAGGTGTTCCTAATAAAGTGGCCGGTCAGTGTTTCTTAGAGTAATCAAACTGAAGTGTTGAAATAGGTCGGCACCATTACTTTGCGTGGTTTTGAGTCGGATGTTGAGTTTTTCTGCCAGCCTCCTTCTTTCTTCATATTGCTAATATATGATTGCTTTGATTTGCATATGCTTCATCTATCTGCTTGAGGAGGTGCAGAGGGTCCAGACAGGAAGTGCTGCCCATAAGCCTCTGTTCAGTAATTAGTGAAAGTCTGGCAAGACACCCGGCTCTTCAGCGTCTCAGCAGGAAGTTAAACTGTGTTCATGATACAGCTGCACTCCATGATGAGGAAACTACAGGCACTAAACTCTCACTAACACTAACTCTCTCTCGCTCGCTCGCTCGCTCAGATTTAACACTTCTTTCTCATCAAACCCTCATAAGCCTATTAGGGGTCCTCAGAGTGTTCAGAAAGGAGTAGTGCATGTTATTTTGAGAAATGGGGGGGGGGGTTACTACTTCACCCCTAAACTCCATCCCATCTCCGATCAAACTGAGCCTTTCTATCATACGTTCATTTGAAAGTTTGAAGATGACTTTGAATAGTTGAACGATGCACAATGGCTCCATCAGGTGTTTGGAGCTGGTCTGTGGGTTGTCCGTGACTGTTCTCACCTTCCTACACCTCTGCTTTTCAGAGATTTTTCTAGCTCTGCTACTTCAGACCTGAACTAGAACTGTGCTTCTGGTCTTCAAGTTTGGTTTCCACAACTGTTTGTATCCTTCCCTGAACCATGATGAACCAGACAGCAAATGTTTTTTAAATGGGAAAATTGTAAAAATGTGTAGGGGTGCACAAATTTTTGCATACCACTTGAAATGAGATATAAATGATCCTCTGGACCCTGAAATCCACAGTTCAATCCCTCATCTGTTGAGTGGAGTTCAAATGACTCTCTTTCAGTTCATCTGTGTCTGTAGAAGCGTTCAGAGTTGCTCTTGAAGCACGGACTCCACCTGTCAGATTATGCCACATTTCCATTTGACTTTCATAAGCTGTTTGTGGCTCGCAGGCGGTGCACGGAGACGGGCTCCTGAACGTGTTCCTTGGCTCCTTTACATGCTGTGTTTTGTTTGTCAGCGTTGCTGTTTGGAGGGATCACTGGAAAAGCAGTCTGCTGGTTTTCTTTCTTACGGTTCTCAGCGTGTGAACATGTTTGCACCCTGCGTTTTGCAGCTTCAGGAAATAAAGGATGAAGTGATGTTGACTTGTAAATCTGTGCTCTTTGCATGTTCAGCTGGAGGATCTGGGACTTTTATGTGTTGTGTTTTTGAAAAGGAAAGGAAGGATGCCATTGCAAAAAGCTAGTGTTTTACCGCATGTTAAAAACAGCGATAATCAATGAAAACCCGATAGATCTCCTTTATCCTCTGTGCACCAAAACATGTTTAAGATTTTGCTGGAAACAAAAAACATTAAAGTAAATCATTAAAAAATATTTATAAATGATATTTTTATCTGCATCAATGTCTTAAATAGATCTGTAACTTCATATTTGGCTGCAAAAAAAAAAAAAACTGGGAAAAGAAGAACACAATAAACCCTAAAGTTCCAGAAATTTTGCTTTCTCAGTTCATGAAGTTACGAGAAGCGAATGAACTTATCTGCATGAACTTTGTGTCTGAAGAATACTCATAATTTCTCTTTTAAACTGGAAAAAAATTCAGTTTGAATCCTCCCTCCCCCTAAGAAAGGCCCACCGTCCACTACTGTTCCAGTATACTAACCCATCTAATGATCTTTCGTGTAAAGCACTCTCTGAGTTTGTGAGTTGAAAGGTCACCGCAGGGCATGGAGATCAAAGCAGTGCTGGAGGTAAACCCTGCCGTGAGTCCTGTTCAAACAGCCGAACCTCTCCTCGCTGGATTAGCATTTATCGAGCAGCTTCACTCTCTCCAGGACACTCGCTCACTCACTCAATCATCAATGCTCCCATCAAAGCCCAGCTAATAGACATTTCATTACGGATTACAAAGTCTCTATTACAATACAAATTAAACATGTTCTGATCTTAACCTATGGGTCGAGTGGCATTTACAGCCAATGTTTAAGCTGTTAGCTGCGTGAGAGCGGGTGTGAGTGCAGGCGCTGAGGCTGCAGTTTGCTATTGATTTTACGATGGGCTTATATGATGATTTATGGAGAGCTGGTGTCAGTATTACGTGCTGAAGGACACACAATATCATCTTCAAAATCATTAAAATTCAGATGCTTCTTCGGCCGCCTCATCAGACACCAGGCGCAGACACACTTGCACCCGTACTCTCCTGCATGCGTAAATCAGTGCGCATTTGATAAAGAGTAGCTAGCGGATGTGTGCAGATGGATGGATGGATGGATAGATGGATGGATGGACTGTCAGAGTGATAGATAAAGTGAAATTTAACCAAGCGTCTCTGGATCATGTGAAAACTAGCTTCTCTGTTCGGGGCGAGTAGCTTCTAAAGGAATAATATGTAAACATTTTCACCACTAGGTGTCACTTGGATTTGAAACAATAACAAAGAGATGGAGTTTCGTGATTTTTCTTGCTTTATATTAAAAATGATGCATGTTCCTTTTGCCTTTCGTTGTGTAGAAACATCCGCTGTGGCCTGAGAGTTGTTGGAAGTAAATGATGACAAAAAATACAAACCCCAAAAATTTATGTGGTACACATCTGTATTCCACGGTCCAAACACAGGCTACTACAGCAATCACATCTGCATCTGCTAATTAATTTAAACATGGACTGTGTGCTTACAGTTTTTACAAAATCGTAGTTTATTTTTATGTTTTGCGTAGCTCTGTTCTTTAAAAGTTAGAATTGCTACTTAAAGAAAATTTTGATTGAAACAGCTTTTGTCACCCTTAAATATAATTAATTAAACATTGAAATGAGTATTTTATGCAGTTACAGTGACAAGACTCCAACATACACTGTGAAAAGGAGGATTGTAAAGTAATATATTACCCAAAATAATACGAGACTCTACAATAATGAAGCATGAATCATCGTTTATGCATAAATAAATAATTACGTAACTGTTAGTTAATGATGAGCTAAGATATTAATAAATACCTCATTAAAATCTATAATTGATGTGTTATCATCTTTCTCTTTTCCAGGTGAGCGTTTATATTTATCAAATTTTTATAGACGTTTAATTGAATTGTTGGTTACGGATTACATGATAAAAATGAGTGCAATCCATTTTAGAGACTGGTTAGGAAGTCGAACAAAACTTTCTTTTTACCCTTTATTTGTTTGTTTTGTTATCATTAGTTTCTGAGCTGAACGCATCAGGATGCACTGGCTAGCATTTCCGGTCTGAGAAGTTTGAACGGGAGTTTGGTGATGGAGCTAACGGCTAATCCTCGTCAGAGATCTAGGTGCAGGTGAATTTAAACACTAACAGAATCTCACACTCGACAGACACATCGAGATCATATTTACAAGTGATTTTCATTGGTGTGTTTTTAAACCGAATCACCGGCAACTGCGTACGGATTCTGCGGTGCTCCGGCGCCCCCCGTTGGCAGACAGAGGAACTGCAGTCAGGAACAGAGGCTGAAGTGTTTACTCATTACATGGAATCAGGTAATTAAGCTAATTATTTTAATGATTGATTCGTTTGTTCTCCTGAAACATTGTGTAGATTATCTAGGTTAAAATAACCAAATAATCAAAAACAAAAGAGCTAAGATAAGTAAATTGTTTAAAATAAACAGATATGTAAGACCTTTACGTTTTTAAAAATATTTTCTCTACAGATGGTTTTTGGTTTGTCAAAACCCAAGGTGTTTTCCATAGAGTTTATGAACATCATTTTAAATATGTGTCTACTATAGCATTAAAATACATGTACATATTTTTTTTTATAACCAATAGTTTTGGTTTATTTTGACATTTATTTTTAATATCTGTACTCTCAGCTATATAAATAATTTTGTAAAACGAGTTTAAATTTGTGAAATTTGTGATGAAATTCAATGGAAAGTTACTTAAAGACCTTCTGTGGATAATAACGCCCCTATTAGTGTAATCCCAAACTCATAAAAGGTTAATTTAACATACCAAAATAACACAACAATACAAATTAAAGTTTAGTTTTCTTTTGTTGCCAGATTGGTGGTGGAATGTGTTCTGCATCGTTTTCTCTCTGAAGAAAAGCTTGAGAGTGTGAGAGCGAGAGCTAATGTGATTAATAATGATGCTACAAGAGCTAAATGAATAGCTACTTAAGTAATTAGGCTGAGGAGAGAACTCATCATATTATTCATCAGCAAGTTAACACTCATTACACACATCTGAATGTCAATCTCATTTTCAGAGCAGCTTCAGAAGAGGTTTATCGATGTAGAAACATGTGTTTGATTTCTTCATGCCAACCCCTCGCAGAAGAATGCACAGATGTCAGCATACAAGCTTTGTGCTTGCTCTCATAACACTCAGAGTACAGGAAAAACACCACAACGCTGTTGAAGAAGTGACTATTTGCAGGATGTTCATGTGAAACCTTGATGGTAGCTTTCGGAGGTTGTTTTTCTGCTTTTAAGAACCAGCTCTTTATAAAAGAATCTCCTCTTGAGGCAGACGTTCTCCTCCAGCAGCTTGGATAGAGTTCAAGTCTTGACCTCAAACTCCCACCACTTCACTGCTCCAAAACCTGCTGTAGATCCTGGCTGAATGGATCCAACCTGACGACAATGTTCTGTATCCACTTATAAATCCCAATAAGGGTCACAGGGGCGCGCCGGTGCCCATTACATCTCTCATCATTTGCACATTCCCACCTGTTTTCTGATATTTCATCATCACGCAAGATCAATAAGCATAAAGCCATTAGAAAGCAATCGGTGATCAATGCATTGACCTTCTTTATCCACTTCTTCACCCTGCTCCACCAGCGGCACATCAGACGTGACTATTATTAATATTTTTATCAGAATGTCCCAAAAAAGGTGTCACTCTTTTTCCTGCTGGTGAACTTTTCTTGTTTTCATGAAAAAACAAATGCTAATGAAACACACAAACAATGAATAATTCATGCCAGAAAACATTTTGCTCTACCTGAGGAGCTTATGCATAATTTATATGATAATTTGACTGCGTTTCAGTACTTTAGACCATTTCCTCACTCAAAGTGACCCATTTTATCCACACTTCTCTGTTATTTATGCCGCGTTCCTCCATATTCAGTGACTTCAGAAGGAACTAATCATGCTAATGTTGAACTCACAGATATAAATATGAATATGCAATCAGCAAATGACACATTATGCAACAAATACAGAGTTTAAAGTTCATTATGCATCATTATGAGACAACACAGGAGGCTGGCTGTTTGGTTTAGCACACAAATGTGTACATTAGGAGTTCGTATCGGAGCATTAGAGGATGTTTGTGGGCACAGCAGGGTTTCCGCCCATAGAAACAAACTCCCAGCAATATTGTTAGAGGCAGCAATGGCTGATGGGACGGCTTTAGCTCTACAACAATAATGCTACTGACGTTATAGCTCTGGGTACGGAGGATCTGAGAGGAAGAGAGAGGGCTTTGCTAACAGCTAACAGACAGAAACAACTCTCAAGACTCTTCAGTTATTGGTGGGGTCACAAGTGAGCCGGAAAAATAGAAGACAAAAGATGAGTGCACACATGATTCCTGCACACTTACTCTTTGAAATGTTTTACATCAAGCGTTCCCTGATTAGAGCTAAAAGAAAACATTGAGCGTTTAATGCATTCTAGCCAGTGAGCGAGAGAGGGAGAGTCTGTGTCTGTCGAAGGAAATTAAAGCTTTTTATGATCATGTAGGGAAGGTCATTAGCATAATATCCTCTTCTGTAAGGTGAGCGCAGAATAGTAATTGGCTTGGCCTTTTCTCTCAGTGTGTTGTAAAACAGTTAGGCATTAATTTGAGGATAACTACGCTATTATTCCTCAATGCTGAAAGGACAAAGAGAGCGCGTGAACGAAAAAAGATGAGAGCAAAAAGATGTTTAGAGTCAGATCATAGGAAATGAAAGAGAGAGAGAGAGAGAGAGAGAGAGAGAGAGAGAGAGAGAGAGTGCACGGAAAACTACATTTTATTCACATAACGCGAAACCGGTTTTAGAGGCGAATCCTCATCCATCCTTATATTCCTTTAGGTCGGAGGCATGGAGGGTCAGTCAGTATTTAGTCATGCATTTCACTGGTCTCAAGCTTAATTTACTGGGGGGCTGCAGGAGGTAGAGTCTGGGTGTTCCACAAAAAAACGATTATTATTCATTTCTTAAAGTTCAACAGTTCCAATCTCATCATCTTTTATTAATGACAAATACAAATAGAACATAGGCTCCACTCACTTCCACCTGGGAGAAGTGAGCTCAGTACTGACGGTGATGATTGGCCGTTTAGTGGTTTGAACGTGTGGAGCTTAAAAATGGATTAACTGTGGGACACAGACATAAAGATTTGCAGAAGTCCAGTCTAGAGAAGAATGCATTGACCAAAGCAGAAGCTGAAGATACGGAGCTGGAGCCGGCTGATGCTGTGCATGTGGATGACGGCTGTGAGATCAGGAGATCTAATGATAGATGCAGGTACACAAGGACACCAGGATGTTTCACCAGTGTGGAGATCAGGATGGTACCAATATAATCTGTGGTGGGAGGCCTGACCTCCAACAACAACAAGCCTACCTGGAGGAGATTAAATCCTGGAGACATGGTGCCAGGTCAACAGAAAATCATGAAATAAGTGACCAGCAGCTCACAACTGGTGGGAACCCCCACTCCAGTGGAGAGTATCTAGGTGATCACTCGGGGTCTTCGTCTCTGTGATCTGGGCATTGTTTTCACCAAACATCATCAGAAGATATTTTCACTCCTAAACAAGATCTGGAGCAGGAACCAAGTGCATGTTAACGTACGAGCGGGACACGGTACCCTTCGGTTCTTTTCCAGAGCCCCAAATATAGCGAGAATCAGAGAGAATTACAAAGAAAGGGAAAGAAACCAAGGGAGATGTGTAAGGTTAAAAATAGTTAACGTCTGGAAGAGTTTTTGATTGAGCTTCTAGGGCTGAGAAGAATTCCCTCTAATTATTCAACAGTATCCCTCTGTCATCCCGGCCTCTGCGTTCCTGCCCAGTCACTCCCACTCCTCTACATAATTCGGCCGCTTTAATTGGCACGGATGGGGCAGAAAGTGGGCTGCTGGAAATCCTCCGAGACTCTCGAGGGCCACATCTGAGCGGCTCCATCAGCGCTAGAGTCCCCGAGGTGAAGGAAGTCAGCAAATATTTCATCTGCTGGACGATCGGAGAGCGTCACCTCCCGAGCCCCGTTCACTCGGATGCACGGCGTAAGGAGTGACGGCGCTTTATTTATAGCTGGGGACAGAAGATGACGGATGTTAATGCCAGGGAGATTATGCGCTTGCTGCCATAACGCTATGTTGGACTTGAGCAGAGAGGTTAACTAAACTAGTCATTTAAGTTATAAGTGGGCCAATGGCATGTATGAAAACAGCCCTTTTGTGGAGCGACAAACCAGACAAACTGTGTGTTTTTAGTAAAGGAAATCCCCTGAAGGCGCATTACTGTTGAACTTGAGAGGAGAGGTTAGAGAAAGTCGATTAAAGAGAAAAAATTACGTTTTATCATGTATACAGTCAAGATTTATCTTCTGGAAAATGGTGCTTTCTTGAACTTTCAGCACTAGCGGAACTCAGCAAGAATGTTTGTTACGTTTTTAATCATATTTTCAGTTTGTAAGTGAGACAATGTCATTAAACGCATTCAGTTGCTTTTGGGAACCTTTTGATAAAGAAAGTATTACACTCTATTAAAAAAGGTTCCATTTAGAACCAAATCTGGCTCTTTGGTGCCATTTAACACTTATCTTCAAAGGTGCTATTCCGAACCAATGTTCAAACGTATGAAATAAACAAACTGTAGCATGATAAATATGATCAGCATCTCTGTTCATCACATTAAAAACATCAAAGAACTACTTTAGAACCACAAGTACCAAAAGGCCACACCAGTTTCTTTTTTTAAGAATGTACCAATCACTTGATGACGCCTCACAGATCTGGGATCAGATGCCTTGGTTTTGGCAGGAATTAACGGCTTTAATTGCAGCTGGGAGTGATGTTAAAGGGATCTTTATTGGTGAAATGAAAACAGACTGAGCAGCCCTGCAGTGCCGCCATCATCACATCTGTCCATCACAACACGGACGCATGCATTCTCAATTAATTGATGTTGCTAGGCTACAGCTTTCAGACCATCTGTGTGTTTAGGTAAAATACATTAAACATTTAGAAAGATTTCAAACTATAGAAGAACTCAAAGCTGAGCACGGCTCGAGGTCCCCCTGACCTCCTCCTCTTTCACTCCATCCCAATGTTCCTAATTCTATTTTGTTTTTTCTTACAGCACCACTTTCAATACCGTCATCTTTACAGTAAATCAATTGATTTTAAGGCTCTTAAAAACATACTGCAGTGAACTGGGCAGGTGAGCTCACTGGCCACTTTATTAGGTACACCTTTCTAGCACCTTTTTGCTTTCAGATCTGCACTAATCCTTTAAGGAAGGGATTCAACAAGAAACTGGAAACGTTTCTCCAGATCGACACGAGAGCATCACGCAGCTGCTGCAGATTTGTCAGCTGCACATCCATGATGCAAATCTCCCGTTCCACCGCATCCCAAAGGTGCTCTACTGGATTGAGATCTGGAGACTCTGGAGAACATTTGAGTACAGTGAACTCATTGTTATGTTCAAGAAACCAGTCTGAGATGATTCGAGCTTTATGACGTGGAGCGTCTAGAGTTCCTAGAGGATCAGGGGAGAGCGCTATCTACAGGCTTTGAACTGTTAAAGCACCCATCACGATCAATACATGCTCTCAAGCAAGCTCTTAGATTTAATAACATCTCCTCCTCCCCCTTCACCTCCATCCGCATTTGACCTGATGCTGCCGAGGGTCAGAGGTCACATGTCTTGCTTTCTCTGATTTGATTGGGCCGTGTTCTAATTACTGCTCTGTCATTGACACAGCACCTTTCCCTCTCCTTCCCTGTCTCTCCCGCATCCCTCGTGTTCTCCAGCCTTGTACAGGCATCATTTCTCCCTCCTCCCCCGTTCAATGCTCACCCGCAGAGGCCGTCGAAGCAAGATGTCAGCCCTCTATGAATTTTAATTTAGCTCAGACCAGTCGGTGTCTGTAATCTGCGGCGGTTTGTTCCACGGGATCATCAAGCACCATGTTTGTAATGGCTCACCACCACCATTACACTAAATATGAGTCAATTACTTCTTTTTTCTCTCTCACGCTGCATTTTCAGCACTTTAACAGCAACTCTGCAAAGCTGAATCCCCAATGGCCACTACGGAAAGGTTAATAGACCTGTTTATTAATGAGGAAACCCTTATTGAGCATAACACATAATCGGTGAAGGATTACAACACACATTAGGAGAGTTGCAACAATTAGGCTGATGATTAACATATTTAGGGTGAAATTAAAAGGCTTGAAAGTAATTTTTACAAGTGCATTCCTACATTACTTTCAACCACTTTCAGGAATCAAATTTACAGAGAATTTCTACTCACCAAACCCTGAATAACAACAGTTTTCGAGATTTGATTTCTATCTACAGCCTTTGTGCAAGGCCTTTTTTGATGCAGCCTTTGGTTCTGTGCAGTTTGGTCTGTTCATCTTTGCAGCAACTCCATGAGTTGATTTTTAATGAAATTACTACGTTCAACCCAGAGAAACATTGCTTCTCTCGGGGAGTTATTGTCATTAGCTTTATGGGTTCTTAAAAAACCCTTTGTCTGTCTATTTCACAGAGTCGAATGCTTTTATATGGAGGCAGAAACACAGTTGAAATAAAATTCTCAGTTGAAATAAAATGTCCACTTCTCCTGGAAATTAGCGACAGTTCTCACAGCCAACGTTTTTAGACACTCAGCATTTCATGCAAAGTGATGAGCAGTTGATCCTGCACCCAGACATACACTGCCCTCCTGTGGTGGAGTGCAAAATTGCTTATTATAATAGCTTATTTCAAACTGTGCTCAACACAACCCTCAATCATCCTCCAGTCCAAATTTTGGACAAGTGTGTCATAGACGTCATAAAAGTATGTTCATGACATCGATCGCACGTTTCCGATAAAGTAGTGGGCGTAGCCAGCCGTGGAACTAAGTCTAAGTACCAAGTCGGGATTGGATGAAGAGTGTGCAATAAAACTTTAACCAATTATTGACAAATATTTGTTTGATTAAAATAATGTTATGACAATATTGCTAGGGTTTAATAATATCAATTAAAAACCACAGACTCTTAAAAAACATTTTTTTTTGTTCTCACTTGCCGTAAAGGGTCAGAACGTTTTGTGTCGTTATATTTTAAGCTCATTTAGCATGAAACATAATTGTGCATTTTACCAGTTCACCCACTCTCAGTAAGTCCCCCCCGCTGTGCCACTGAATGCGAGTAAATTGCAAGCTTTCTTCTCATTTTCAGCACTTAAGCAGCAACATTACCAGACCAAATCCCAAACGGCTACTACGGAAAGGTTAATAATCCTGTTAATTAATGAGCAAACCTGATACTGAGCATTGCACGTAATTGCTGAAGGATTACAACCCAAATCAGTTTGGCCTGATGATTAACATTTACATCCGAGCGCCGGTGCTCTCCGTGATGGCTTGTAAAACTCATCGAGGTTGAGGACGTGTTACCGTGTGCATTAACCGTGTTGTGCGCCACAGTGAGCGCGCCCGGGGTGGCTGGCAGCCGCACCGTCCCAGCAGGCGAAACTGGCAACAGATGGTCCTGCTCATCCCTGGTGCTGCGCACAAAATGATCTCTCCATCATCAGCACCGGCTCACATCTGTATTCCTCCGCCAGGCTTATCAATAAAAACACAGCTGACAGACACAAGAATGGAAAGGGGGACAAAACAAAGTTAAACAAAACATGACATCAGCAAGAAATTGTTAAACAGAGAAGTGGAACCCAAGCTTTCCCGAGAAGGAACTTTTGAAATTTTGAAAATGAAAGTTTCATTCTGTTCCTGTGGGGTGAAGGCGTGTCCCAAGTGAAACTGAGGGGCGGTATGCATCTCCTTTCTCGGGGTTTTGACAAAAGGGAGCCACAAATCTCAGTCATTTTGAAAAGTTTCAACATTGTTGGAACCATCGCTTGAGGTTAGACTTTATCCTCATGTGTGTGTATGGCCCCGTGCTCCAACGACTGAGTTTGACCCCCCTGCTCTGAATGCAAAGTGTGTTGTGTAAGCTTGGGTATTAAAAAAAAGTCTATTTTCATGTTCTCTTTCAGCGTATATCATGTTAATAAAATCCTCAGCTCTGCATCACTGTTATTAGGGAGAATGTCTTCACATGTTTTTATTAAACTGTTAGCTGTGAGAAATCCTGTCTAAGAGCCAGACTTTTCCATTAATGTCAGCAGGACGGATATCACCTGCCCGGCAGGAAGCTGCGTTTGTGTAATTGCATTTTGTCACCTACAGAGGGAGGTGAGGGCGCCCGTTAAGATGGCAGAGAGAAATCCCTCCCTGACAATTACTGTCGAGCAAATTACCAGGTAGGCAATATCCAAACTGTCAGGAAAGGTTAAGAGAGAGTGTTTTCAGGAAATGAGGCGCTCAGCCGTTCATCATGGAGGCTGTTTCTGAGGCCAAATGGAAAAAGTGTCATTCAGTCAACGAGAATTAGCGAATGTTAGCGCTGCTCATCGCAGACATTGATAGAAAATGGCGAATCAAGCTGTGTCATCAGGACTTTCTGTCGCTCTCACCTTCAGCTGTCCGTCTGGAAGGAAGCAAATAGTGTGAAACGCTTCGCTGTAGACGGATGTTATCAAAGAAAAGTCCTGTTAGGATCCCAGCACATGAACGCATGCGCAAGGTACCGAGACTTAAATATAAGTAAATGTAAGCATTTCCAAAATCATCAGGAAGCAGGTTATTTTTGCAAACACCTCTAAAAATGGCCCCTCCCAGAGACTGAGCGTCCATCTCCAAAAGATATCAGTCTTATCTCAAGGCATACGGGATGTTAAATTACAAGCTTTTTGGAAACTTGTTAAACAATGTGTTCACGCCGGCCGTGGAATTTTGGCATAAACTCAAAGTTGTAAATAACTCCAGCAATGTCTGATGTCTGAAAGGAGAGATGGTGGACAGAGATGGAGCCTCCCACGTTGAAGTTCAAACCAATAAAGTTAAACACATTCTTGCAGAACTGAAATTCTGCTTTTTAATGTTTAACATTACACATGTAAGCATTTTCATGCTTTCTGACGTCTCCTTTTGTCACACACACGCACGGACACGCACACACATGCAGAAGTTTCAAACAGGCGAATGTGATTTAGGGAATAAATTCAGTCGGGGACAGAGAATGAGTTTGTGGGAGATGGAGGGCATCTCTTTTTAGAGGATTGTCAGCAGTGTCTCTGTGAGGGGCATTAAACAAAACTGGAAATTAGGTGTAAAGCAATTCCAAGTCACTGGAGCGGACGAATTCCTGTTAAATTCCAGGAACGGAATAATCAAATTGAAGCCAGAAGAACCCTGTATAGTTAAAACAATGAAGTGGAATAAAATAATCTCTTATTTCTCTGTGAACTCTGTATCCCTTTAAAAGCCTCCTCACATATGGTGAACCATTAATCCAGGTTTAATTTTCTCGAACCCCCCCACCCCCCAGCCAAAAATCAAGGGTGTAATTAGCTGGCAATAAAAGAGCAGGTCAGATTGGCTCAGTATTTTTAGCACGGGTGCTAGCTGCGCTAACGCAGACATGCTTTATGTTGGTTGAGAGCGCCGTAAGTTACGGCCTGTCAGGATCCTATGCATTCTAATTGAATGGAGACTGTTTAATGGCTGTGGAAATTCAGCTGCCTGATGCTGCGCTCCCCTGAGAGCCGTTCCGCTGCTAACACGCCGCACTAGCATTAAACCTCCAAATGGGTCAGATTTTGCTGGAAAACAATAATAAAGCAGGATTGTGTTATTCATTCTACAGCAAATTTCACAATGAAGTGACATTGATGAGGCTAGTGGGGAAAAACACACCGGTGTGCAGCTATAGCGGGATGCTAACTGATTAGCATAAAATTGGCGATTTCCACCTGGCAGGATACAAGTGAAACTGAACTATTTCGGATTAAATTTGACCCTCGGTTTCTATTTTGGAATTGGCGGCTGTGTTTCTACAATGCTCGTAGAACCGTTGTGACTCCACTGGTTCAACCTTAATGTTGTGAAGAATATTGAGAATGACCTACAGTGGTCTGCAAAAGTTTAAGCACCCCTGTACATTTTCTTGATGCTTCTTTATAAACCATTGGTTTTCTGGATAAGAAATTTCAGTTAACAATCAACTTGCTCTGCCGCTTCAGGCCTTAACTGGAACTGGTCTTCCAATTCTGCACAATGTTCCTCACAGTTGAAAACAAGACCATATATCTCTGAGAGCTTTCTGTATCCTTCCACTAAACCTTTAACAATCAACAGGCTGATTCCATTCTTAAGAGAAGAAGCAAAGAGGAGAAACTTTATTTTTTAAATATATCCTGTATGATATATCTGCCTGAAATTTCTGATCCAGACAAGCTATGATTGGAAAGAAACATCACAAACATTTCCAGGGGTGCCCACACTTTTGCATAGCACTGTAAGTACAAATTACAGTTGAACCCAGTACTCTTTCGATTTCACCTCTGAGGGAAAATCCCTGTAAGAGAGATTAACTGGCAGATGAAATGATATTTCTGTGTGAACTATCCCTCTAATGCAGATGGATAGATCCAGTGCGGCGAGAGGATGATTTTCTGCAGAGCCTCGGATTCGCCTCTCATCAATTAAACTAAACGTCTCAGAGCAGCATGCTCATACCTCCACGTCTAATAAATTATGCTGCGTTTCACAAACGGTGCGGTTACCTATTTAAAAAACAGGATTGTGTCGGGGGGAGCCGTAAATATGAAATATGAAAGCCAACAAATTGAGACAGTCAATAAAAGCAGAGATTTGTTACCGGGGCTAAATGCTACGTGCGGAAAGGTGTCGCTGACAATCAGGACGTATGAGGATCGAGATGGACTTTAATTTTTTTGTGCACTTTTTATGTAGCGACTGAATAATTATAGGTCTATTCCTCTTGTGCCCAGAGGAGGCATTACTCCCGGCACAGATGCTACAGTACAAATCAGCTCTCTCTGATGATTGCTTGCATTATTTCTTCATTATTATAGGGAACAGCATCAAAGCTGCAGTGTTTATGCATCAGAATCACGCTTTGGCTTCTCAAACTGCACAAATATATCAGTTCAAAATTAATGATTCTGTTTTTGATCTCCCATTATGAATCAGTGTGGGTCACTGGGATTTGCTGGATCTATTCCATCTTTGATCTGGTGAAAGGTATGAGTTCAGACCGGTCCATCACTGAGCTGCAGAGCTTCTAAACTTCAGAAGAACATGTTTAATACTGTATTCATGCTCTGTATGCTCCTTGAAAATATTTCAAGGTCTAAAGGAACACAGTTTTTTGGGGGAAAATGTTTATTTTGCACACTGTGTTCAAAAACAATTGTGTGCACACATGTCTGTTAAAAAAAAAACCTTATTCAACCCAAACACTCAAAACCCTTACAAACTCTACCAAACCAACAGGGGGCAGTGGATTTGTGCACATTTTAAAACGAGTTTTCAGCATTGAGTTCCTGTACATGCTGTAAGCCATTGTAAACAAAGCAGTGGTAGAGCCTGACATCTACGAGTCTACAAATCTAAATGAACCCTGGGAGCAGAGCGTTTTCAAAATGTGCAGAGTCTTAGCGTCGAGGAGATGAGGAGAGAAAGGAGGTGAGTATTTTATGGGGAGTGCTGTCTTCAGATCTCTGACGGTGACGTTTAACACCTGTGATGGAAAATTGTAAACATTGCATATAATAATTAAATCAATGATGATATTAAATAAAGTTAAGCCAGTTCTGCTAAAAATACATGCGTGTCACTGTGACTCATGGGGTGACGTGCTTCCTGTGTGAAGAATGCATTTAAGCGATTCTCCATTAACTTCCTGTCTCTCTTGGACCAACACAACCAAGGAATGACAGAAGAGAGAGAGAGAGAGAGAGAGTTCCGGCACCCCACGGGGCTTGAGGTGAATGAATGTTTTTGCTTAGCATCCTGTAAATACATAAATAAACCTGTTTTTATTCTGTTCATTACAATCCCGTCTCTCGAGCCTTCTTCAATATCAAAGGGATAATGTAAATTTCAATAACACACCACAACAAGCTTTCAGCTATTCACCGAGTGAATATTTACTGTAATATAAAGAAAGAGAGCGCTCTCCCTCAGTGTTTTCTTCAGATCTCCTATCACAGATTAACTCCTTGTCTTCAAGGATTTCTTGATTAAGGATGTTTCAAAGAGTCCTTGGTTGTAAACAGATTTACGTGTTGAAAAATGTTTGAGACAAATGTTGTGTCTGTTGCATGGATTGTGCTCAGCTTGTTTAATGGAGCTCTAAAGATTCTGAGAACGGGATAAAAATGGGAAAAAACCTTTTTATTACAGTCACAGACTTATATCTGTTTAGTGTGTTACCTTCTTCACGGTTGGAAACAATTGTATGTACCAGTGTTTGCTGTGAGAACGGGGGATGAATAGTTTGAAGGAACGAGAAAGAGTGGATCCTGTGAGAGAGACGCAGATCAGTGGAGTTATCGATCAGCTCAGAAAATCAATGGCCGGCATCATAATGAGCTTTAGATCTCAGGATCCCTCAAACCCAGAGAATCATGTTCTCTCCTCAGCTCTAATCCACACACAAATGTTGGCTCATGCTTCTGCACACTTTGGGTTTTCACTGATAAAAAAGGGAAGGAATGGCATTGCCCTGAATCCGATTAGACTTTCATTCAATGCAGCTCTTCCTGAACCTCGATGTTCAGGAGTCTGTTCATGGCATCTGTGCAGGCAGCGTCTGTGACATTCTGTACTGCTGCACCCAATCAGAGCCGTCCCCAAACGATTCCAACAAAGTATAAAAGCGACATATAGTTATTTGTCTTTCACTTCGGATAAAATAATTCTCCTCTAAGACCGTTGGAACTACAGCCACCACACTTTGCCAATGCATCCAACCTGGTCTGACTCGAGTTGTTATCTCTTTTCAAACGGGTTCCCCTAAAGGAATTCTGGTAAATAGCTGAGAATCATGGGAAATTTCATTAAATCAATTGATTTAATATGGGGTAAAACTGTAATAAAGTGTGGAGGTTATCAGTCTATGCAAGAACATACCAAACACTGCAAAAGTATTTTAGAAAGGGATAATTGTTTGCCATTGACTTACAATGGTCCTTGAAAATAATTGAGAAAGGGCAACAAAAATATATTCAAGATGATCGGCTGGGTTTATATAACTTTATAGTGACAAAGAAAACATCATATTGTCTCACTGACTCCTTCATAACAGACTGTTTAAGAACAATAGAAACATCATGTGGTGGCATGGCATTGGTTTATATTACTCATAACGGAGATCTTGGTGTGTTGTTCCTAACTCCTCCATAGCAACCAGTAAATCTATCTCGGCAATCATTTCATTTTGCTTTTTAAAGTTTGAGCACAAACTTGTATGTATGTGATTTTTTTGTGCTAAAGAATGCACAGCGTCATGTATGGGAATGTGCTTTAAAAATAAATTTGATTACTATAATGGACGTGCAGGAGCGCACTCAAAACTCAAGCAACCAAACCTTCCCGAGGGGAAATTAAATACAGAGTTAGGTCTTATTTTTTGGAGGATTTGTGTATTTTTTTTCTGCAAGCGATGAGTTCTTTTCCTCAGTGTGTGTGTGTGTGTTTTCTGATCTGCATGTCCAGAGCCTGTCTGCATGTATCTTTGTAGCACACACATTAGCATGTTTCTGTCTGTTGCTGGTGCTGTCAGTGTGTCGAACGGCTTGTCAGAGGTGTTGACCAGAACATACTCTCCATAGGTGCCCGCTTTTCTGACAGGATGCGCTGCTGGCACAAATTGTAATTCAGAAAGGTTAAGGGGGTCAATGCCTTTTATCAGCCGGCCGTGAGAGCGTGTGTGGCATCTGATGAGAGCCGCATGCAAATACACACAGTCAAGATGTTCAGCTCCGCCAACTCGCCAAGGGGCAAGGGATGAGCCGGGGAAGAAAAGAAAGAGATGACATGTGGAGGAGAGATAAAATCCCTCTCATGGGTTCACCATCACAAATAATCCTCACATTTTCCTTAAATGCTTTCTTTAATTTGCTAAATAGATCACTAATGTACATCTCTGGATGTTTACATTACATAAAATGATTAATAACTCATCGTTAAAATTTGTTTCAAGTTCAGAGATAAAACTGAATTGTGACCACTGGACTGGTTTTGTATCACAGAAGCTCGTGGTTTGTTCTCTGAACACCACAATTTAAGAAAAACTTTTCAGGCAATACAAGGATGAATATACTCTTGACATTAAATGCAGACTTGTAAAAGGTATTCTTATTTAATACAAGAAACAACACATAAAAAAACTGATAATATCATTAATTTTCCTCGTCCATCCATTGTAATGCTTTAAATAAAAGGGGATTTCAGTTCTCATATTCCCATTACAAATAATTGAGGGAGAACGTTGACGCACAAATAAAGAAAAGGTTAAGCAGAGATCAGGCTCACTGACCCCCTCTGCTGGACACTGCTCTGTTTGAGGGCAGAAGCTTCTGAGAAGAATGTTATGTTTTCTCCGTGCTTGTGTTTTTCCCTATTGTACTGGTTTATTCTGTCAGTGAAGCAAACTGGGGTCGGGTTTGTCACCCCAAGATTCTCGGGCAAGAGGTTTTGAGATGACTTTCCCAGACTGAGATTCCCGAAACAGACTCAAACGTTTTATTTGAAATAATTTCTATGAACATCCCTGGAAAATGCAAAATAATTATATCATAATGAAAAAATAATGCCAATTAATAGTTTATTTTTACACTTGCATATTAAATATAACATTAAATTAGCATTTCATTTTTAAATTATCTTTTTTTTTCATTTGCAACATGAAACATGTTCAAAATACCACCAGGAAGGTTTGAACAAAAATAATAAATACAGATATAAAATACAATTATTTATACACAGATTTAAAGTATTTTACATGACTATTAACTAACAAAACATTAAATAATGAATAAATATTTTATTGAGTTTTTAACACCATTAGAGCAGAATACAGGTAAATAATATGTTCGACATGCATGATAATGTAAAATAAAATGAACATTTTACATTTGGAACCTATAGCAGTCCTGTCCATTTAAATAATGCAGTGAAAATCTTGTTGCAAAGTTACTTATTCACTAAATGTCCAACACAAAATAAAAAAAAAAAACACATTAAAACGTACCATAATTAAAAAGTGGACAAAACCTTTTTTTCTTTTACTGTATCTTGTATAACTGTACTTTAAACATCCTTGTACAAAGAAATACATTTACAATGTTCAATTAAATTAAAATGTGAAATTACAGAATGACGGATAATTTTAACATGTTGCCTTTAGGGGGATGAAACCATTCTTTCAAAAAGGGAAAATTCTCATTTTAAATGTCGCTTTCTTACTTTACAAAACCAAATAAAACATTTTTCTAAAACACAAACTGGGCTCCAACGACATTTGCTATGACGTCACATATGAACTTCCGGGGCTGAACGCGGTCACTTAAAGCGCATGCGCAGTTTGGCCGGAGGATCGACCTTACTTGTGTTCGGTGAGCGCTATAGTGAAGAGTTTTCTCTTTAAAAACATTTAATCCTCTCGTTTCTCGTCCTCTCCTTCTGTCTTTGTGATTTTTATATTTTTAAGTCACACTCGTGATGCTAGATGTTTTATTTCATTTACTGTTACCTTAGATCTCATCTGACCTTATATTATGTCTTTCTAGGATTCCCGGGGCCTTGGAAAATACTCTTTCCTCTCTTCACGATGTTCACTTGCTCAAAGTTCGCTTCTACCAGCGCCCTGGTGAGTGCTCTACTCCTCGATGCGGAAACATTGTTGTTTTTTAATGTGTGTAAATCCATGTTTTTATTAAACTAGCTGCCTGTGAGCTTGACCGCAGTAAAGTTCATTCATTTCAGGAAGATCCGTTCAGTCGCGAAGGTTAACGTTAATTAATATTTAACCTTTGTATATTTGTAAACTATTGTATACCTCTATATTTGCATTATTAGATATAAAACAGCATTCACTCAAAAATGTTCTTTGCATTTTGAACTCAAAAGTAGATTTTGCCTTTAAGTGAACCATTCATGTTTATGTTCAAGGAGGTCCAATTATACTAACATCTCAGTTTTCACTTGATAATGCATTATTTTTTGGCCCATTTATCAGAATGATAATTGTAGGTGACTGTGCCGACTCTGAGTTTAGTACATTTTTGCAGGCTTCTGCATCAAGCCCTGTCTGCTGCATTGTTGGGCTCTTGTCATCATGACTGTGTGCAGGAGTCTGCACATGCTCACAAAGGATTGCAGGGAGTCTCGATATGAATCATTTCCCCAGAAGTCCACTTCCTTCAGTCAGCAATATTGATTTATTTACAGCAAACCAGATGAAATTAAACTTGCAACACAAAGACTACCAACAATCATCAAAATTTTTAAAATATCATAACTGAAGCTGGATTCATTTTTAAACGTTGCTTAATATGGCCGTCACTTACAGAGAAGGTGTGGCCTAACTTCATCACAGCTTTGCTCCTACCACACACGATTCCAGACATAAGCAGCCGATCTTTCATGCTATGGCATTGATCAATGCACAGTAAAGTTCTCTGAATGATCTCAAGTTGAGGAAGCAGATGTCTCTCTGATGGCAAACAAATAAACTGATTTTATTTACCAAAAAAAATTAAACAAAGACTTGTTGGTGAGCATATGGAATATTGTGAGGTCTGAAAGAAAGCAAGTCTAAGTTAAAATAAAAACCTCTGAAGCACTTATTTTCTGTACCAGCCGAAATGTCTTCTATATCTTAAGTCATACGCTTATGATTAATCTGACCCTGTAACAAACTGCTTATATTTACTCCCGAACTGTAAGTCACTTTGGATAAAAGCATGTGCTAAATGCATAAATGTAATGCACGTGATGACGGACACCGCATTGGTGAACATGAAAAGGAATCATTTCCTCCAGGTTCATCAGCATTCTTTAGATCAATTTCAGGAATAGATTCCTGGCTGGAAGCTTTGGAAAGCAGCGGAAGGGCAAAGCTCGAGTAAAATTCACTGCTCAAGCTCAGTTTTAATGTCTTTGTTGAAGCATTTTTCTGAGCTGATCATGTTCTTTGTGCTTCAGGTGCGTGCCAGCTCCAGGTCTCTGTTCAGGCCAGCGTCTGCTGCAGCTCTCTCCAGGACAGAGCAGAAAGCAGAGGTATCTCTGATCATTTTTTTCCCTATAATTCATGTCTGGAAATTGTTAAAAACCCTGAAAGTTTCCAACTGATTTTACTTTTTAAAACGATGTTACTTTTTCAGTTACATCAATTAAAGCAAATAATTTGATAAATGGTTTCCTAGATTTAAGCTCTACTCTCCCTCAGGTCAGTGCTGTTGCTGCGCCACAGATGCCCTTCGCTCTTCAGCCACTCCGGAGCTTCCAGACCAGCGCAGTGAGCCGAGACGTTGACACCGCTGCTAAGTTCATCGGGGCTGGAGCTGCCACCGTGGGTGTGGCTGGGTCCGGTGCAGGAATCGGAACAGTGTTCGGGAGCCTCATCATCGGATACGCCAGGTAAGAGACGGGTGGTAATGGAGAAGTGTATGATCTTCTGAATCTCCAGCTTGGCTCTAACCTGGATTCTGTGTCACATAGGAACCCGTCTCTGAAGCAGCAGCTCTTCTCGTACGCCATTCTGGGCTTTGCTCTGTCTGAAGCCATGGGACTCTTCTGCTTGATGGTGGCGTTCCTCATTCTGTTTGCTATGTAACGAGGCCTCAGCTCTCCAAACACTTTCAGAAGAGTTCTGTTTTGCTGTTGCTCCTGCTGGTGCTGATGGAGGACAGGGTCGTGTGAAGTGATGCTGGTCTGCGGCAGTAAAACTGTTTGGTTTTTGGATAAACTTCAAACCATGAGCACGGCAGTGGTTCTAGAAAATAGTGAAAATGCATCATTAACAATCACCCCCCACAATTGAGTGCAAATATTTGACAATTATATAATTTCAAGGCTTCAAAATGTTGTAGGGAAAGTAGTGAAATTGAGCTCCTTTTTAGTGTAAACCTAAACTTTTGGAGTTTAGAAATAATTCAAGAGCTTTAAACTAGATCAGATTCTTCTTCAAATGTTCTTGGTTACAGCAATTTTACTTCAAATGAGGGTGAAATTAACGATGCTTCTTCCACATATGGAAAAATGACCCTTAATAAAGCAAATCATTTGGTGTAGATGTCGGGGTTCACTCCAAGGGTTTCAGGGTTTGAGCTGCTGGATAATGGTGATACTTTATATTTGTAGCAGTTGATGAAAGCCAACTGTCTCCTGATTTTGTAAATGGCATCAAAATAAATTTAGATCATGGTTTACCAAATCTGTTGCAAGGTTTTGTGTCGCATCCAAAAAAGGTCTTCTCTTTCACAAAATAGAATTGTAATTTTGAGGGCACATGTTTCGATTTTTATTTTTTTTATTATTACTAAATTATGCAATGCTTTTGTTTAGGAATATGAATAGAATTGTCATAATTCAACACAAGCATTAATGGGAGATAAAGCTTCAGATGTACTACTAAGTGACTTAAAGTAGGGGTTTTTTTTTGGTCTTGTGTAAAAAATTTCGTTTTATACCAAATACTGTATTCCTTTAATAGTTAGACCAAGAGATCACGCGAGACTTCCTCTTGTCCAGGTCTAGCCAAGTTCTCAACTCTCGCGATAGTTCGCGGTAGTGGGCTTTGGCTCTTCATGGTTCAGCCTCCGGGTGAGTAAACACTTGAATGAGTTTTATTCATCGGCAGTTGTTTATTTTATTATAACCATTAGTTGTCTGGATTTCTTACCCGAGCCTGTAACATAATAATGTCGCTGCTTAATGGCATGGTCGCTACCTGTCAGTGTCTCTTTGTTAAGAATATGACGACGCATGCTAACATTAGCCGAGATCCCATTGAAATGAATGCATTTGAAGCCTAGCACCCATTAGTCTGTTGGTACTGGTGTAAACAACCCGTGTTATTGCTGGATGTTGCCCGAGAAATGCAAGTTTATAGTTAGAGATGTCAGCAGTTAGATGTTTATTTTGTAACAATGCTGCAAAATGTTGATTTGTTTGTAGAAATATATGACAAAGGACAGTGCTTAATTAAGGCTGATCACTTGCTTCATCATAGAAAAATACTTACATGTCATACAGTATTGAGCCATTTTTCTTTACTGCTAGTAATGCTTTTATCTTTTTTTCTTTTTTTTTAAAATCTCAGCTATTTCTGACATTGTTTTGGTACATAATGTAGTTGATTACACGCATTAATAACACCTCCGAGTGCTTCTTCCATCCTTCCACTACACATTTGAAACGCCTCACCGAGGGAAGTAGGTTTATCATCAAACATATAGCATGATATTTCCAGCTCCATGAAGATTCCTACTTCTCCAAACACAGCAGATTGATGCCAAACAACTTGATGTTGGTTTTATCTGTTCTCGCTTTCACAGTTACCAATTGTTTTCCTGGTGACTGTGGTCCCAGTTACATTAAGAACACCCTCTTGTATGGATCTGGAATGCTTCCTTAATGTTCCCATAATCGTTGAGGATAACAAAGTGACCTTGGTTGGAGCTCCACAGAGAGAGAGAGAGAGAGAGATGTTTATTTTTTTATAGTGTATTCAACTTTTGGTAGCGGGTCAAATACTTCCGTTGCAGTGGGAATACATAATATGTTTTATAGTAGTTTCCCTTTGCAGCCAACACTGATAATGAGAATCAACCTTCTGCTTCTAACCCATGCTTTCAGGAGGCAGACTGAAGCTGTGAAGATGAGTGATGAGAAACCGTTCCTCTGCACAGCTCCAGGCTGCGGACAGGTGAGTGATCAATACACACTGTAAATGTAAATAAAGATGAAAATTACTTTGATTAGCTTTATGCTGAACATAAACAAAGCTTCATAAAACGGGCAATAGAAACATTGTTGAATGATGTTACCTTGACCCCTGACAGTTCTTCTTGAGGACTCTCCTATTTGAGTGTAAAGGGGAGTTGTGTCGAGCTCCAGTGGTGTAGTGGTTCGTGAGCTCGGCCTGTATCCACATAATCAAATGTTTTTGTGTTTGGTCGTGTTTCTTCCTCTGAAACAGCGATTCACGAATGAGGATCACCTGGCGGTCCACAAACACAAGCATGAGATGACCCTGAGGTTCGGCCCGGCGCGCAGCGACAGCGTCATCGTCGCCGGTGAGCACAAATTATGACACACCCCCTATCAGTGACTTATCTACTGACCTATCAGCAACTTCCAGCATCTCTGCTTAAAACGGAGGAGTTCTTGTGGTCCGTGCCTTGGTTATTTTTGCTTATGAAGTTCACTGTTGAAATATTCGAGGCAAATCATTAGAGTTTTCATCCAGAGCTGTCAGGAAACATCTTTCAGGACTTCCCCATGGTGGTTCAGGTCACCGCCTACTGGACGGGATGAGGATTACAGTCAAACATTTAAAAAAATCTGCCTCGGGATAATCTGGCCATCAATGATGAAAAACCAGAGACTGGATATTTTAGGTGAAGCAACAATCACTGCTACTAATGTTTTCATGGTTTCCTCATGGCCTTGTGTTTCAGACCAGACCCCAACCCCGACCCGTTTCCTGAAGAACTGCGAGGAGGTCGGGCTCTTCAATGAGCTCACCAGCCCCTTCGAACATGACTTTAAAAAGGCCACAGAGGATGATGTAAAAAAGGTAACCATGTGTCTATGATTATTTTAATTACTGATTTTTTTGTCTCACAAATAAGTATTATAATCAACAAAGCCGCCCTGTGATTGGTCAGCAGCACCATCTGAACTTTCACGTGAAAGAAGGATGAAGGTCAAAAATTACAAGTAATTAAAAATAGTAGAAATAAATATATTAATTAATTAATAAATATATACATAATTCATTTAGCATAAATTATCTAAATGCTGGAATAAAATAATAACTAATTATTAATACATATATTGTTGAATTAAATAGATGTTATTAATGTTTTTCAACTTTTTAAAATTTAGGAAATACTGTAAAAAAAAAAAAACAATGACATCATCATAACAGCTTGGAATTAATGCTAATCACATGGTGCACCATTGCTAACATGTTCCTGAAATGGTTTTAGTTGCCCCTGGACTTGTCTCCTCTTGTGACTCCTGTTGTCCGAAACAAAACAGAGGAGCCCACTCCCATGGAGCCGCACAGAGACAGCCCTCTGCCTCACCCCGAGTCCACCACCACTGATGACAAGGTGAGGAAAGACCCAGAAGCACCGCTCTGCTCTGCTCTCTGTTTCACGATGCGTCTTTTTGACACTAATTTACACAATTAACTTCATCAAGACTTTCGTAAGTAAATCTTCCTTAGGTTTATCGGATATATCTGGGCTGATTCCTTCTAGTATTGGTGACTCTGCTGGTCCGATGTCAGATGAGGGTTTGCTGCTAGATTTTGTGACTCCTTGGGATCCATCATTTTTGTAGACTTTGTAAAATTGCCAAAAAAAATACCCCACAAGGCCCACCTTATGGTCTTTAAACTCTCTGTGAACTCATTAAACCCTCATGTGTCCATCAACTTTTGACTCCTCCCCTCATGGGTTGTCCCATAGAGAAACAATCTCCGGCCACTTTATTAGGTACACCTTTCTAGTACCTAGTTGTACCCCCATTTTGCCTTCAGAACTGCCCTAATCATTCGTGGCAAAGATTCCACACGGTGCTGGAACCCTTCCTCAGAGAGTTTGAAAGTCACAACTCATGTAAAAGATGCAGAAGTTGAACTGGTTTATATTTTCCGGTTGCAGTATAAAGTGGCAAAAACTTTGATTTTTCAAACGATGTTCAATGTTCAGTCCGTTCAGGAAATTACCAGCGACACAGTTTTTATTATATTGTTGATCTTTTTTTTGAGATGTGTGTTAGGAGATCTAGAGGCTTGGTTCAGATGCTGATTGAAGAACTACAGACTTTCAGAACTACAGATGTAGTTTTAATGGGAAACTAAATACTCCATCTTAGATTGATTCCTGGTTAATTGACCTGCACAAGGAATGACCAAAAGTCAAGATGATGATGATGATGATGAAATGCTCTCTTTCTGGTGGAACTGTCTCTTTACGTCTGGCTCTGGTCTCATGTGGTGTTTTCAGGAGCTTTCTTTACCACCAAACTCTGTGCCTCCGTCCACTGTAGTCAGTCCAGCCTCCGTTCAAGTCCCCAGTGTCCTCCTTTCCAGCTCTGAGGCTGGCGTCCTAATTCAACCAGCGCTCCCTTCTCCGACGTCTAGCTCTGTTATAACCCCTCTCCCATCCTCTAATAGACCCATAGTGTAAGTAGACTCCTCATGGTCACTACTCATCATTTTTACCCTTTTCACTTCATTTTGGGTTTCCTTTTTTGTCCCCTTTTTTGGCAAACTGGTCATTTAGTTTGTTTGGAGTCTTTATGTTATCGTCACCATTTGCCTTGATTTCATATGTTTTATGCCACTAAGTGTTTCTAAACTTTTTATGGTTTTTTGGAGATTAAACTGATGTTTTCCTGGTTTCCAACGTTATCATAAATTTAAATGCTGAATAAAACATAGAACAAAATAGCTTTGTGTGGTAACCAAAGCTGTAAATGTAGATTTGGAAAATGCTGTTGGTGAGAAGATGTTCTTTTGTTGTGGGTGAGCTGCTTATATCCCCTGAGATCTTGGATGGTGTTTGTTTATTTAAGTTTTGAGTTGATTTTAAAGTTGATGTTTTTTTCGGAGGAGTTCATGTTCATTTGCTTGTCATTTCAAGTCAATTTTCTTTGAATTCTTTGTTGTATTGAAATATGTTATCTCTTAAAACATCCAGTCTGTCTCACTCTCTCTCACACTTTCTTTCTTTCAGTCCGGTGTCTGGTACCTTTCCAGTTCTTCTTCAGCTTTCGAATGGGCAGACGATGCCAGTGGCCATTCCTGCCACCATTGCCAGCTCCAGTGTGCACATACCTACTGCCATTCCTGTGAGCACCAGCCCATGGTTATTTAAGTTCATTGTCTGACTGCTGAGATCAAAGCTGGGTTGATGACAAATGAAACCCGGCGAGCAAAATGTTAAGAATAAAATCAGATTCATGAGATTAGTCAAAATTGAAGATTACAGTCGGAAAGAGGAGAATATGTTTAAATTCTGGGATTAGACTTTTGCAGTTTTGAGATGAGGGTGATCCCGTTGTGTTTCTGTTTCCAGTTGGTCAGACCAGTCACGGTAGTGCCTAGTGTGCCAGGAATCCCTGGACCCTCCTCCCCACCCCAGCCCATCCAATCAGAAGCCAAGAAGGTAATCTGCACCTAAGTTTCCAATGTAAGCGTTCCAGCCTGAGCCAATTGGGATAGACCCCACACATTTACCACATGCAGCACAAGAGAAGGCTCTTCCTGTAGCAGAGAACAAGAGACCGTTCAGCTGTCCCAAACAATCATGTGGTGGTGAATACGGCCCAGTTCGGTCTTAATACGTGGAGTTTGTGAATTGTTCTCATCAATAAAAGTCTTTTCTGTTTACGTTAGAAACCAAAATCAGCTCAAAGATAACCTTAAATGTACAACCCTCCACAGAAACATCAAACTTTCTTGTGGTTGATGCTTCATCCTGCAAAAGCTAAGTGGTGAGGGGTTTAGCACAATTTAAATATGACCAAACATCAGCCCGAAAGGATGAGGACAGAGAAACGGTCCATGCTCACAAGCTTTATTGCAAAAGGATGGAGCGTTAATGGAGTCTGAATAGTTCCGAGCCAGATAATCGAAGAGTTAAAGTGTTGGAAGTAGCCAACACCTTCCAGCCAATCAGAATCCAACATTCAAGACAGATCAATGCATAAATAATGATTTCAATCAATCAACAGTACCTATAATTAGATTTGCAAATCCTAATTAAACTAGCCTTAGGTTTTCTCCCAATCTGTGTGTAATTATCAGTTTCAACAAAATTGAAAAAAATGGAAATGGCAAAATGGAAAAACGTGCACATTGATTGGAAAGTAGCACGTCATTTTCATGTAGCTAGATAAACTGCCGTCACTCCTGTACACTAGATGGCGATATGCGGGTAAGAGTTGGTATTTGGTAAATTTCAAAAGAAGATTGTTTTGAAAATGTTTCTGGATTAATTCATGTTTCTTTGCGTTAGAAGTGCTGTAAACACTCACTGTCTAGATTATTACGTTTTCCTGCTGTTTGATAGACTTTTTTTGTCACTTTTCATTGGTTTTAAACGTAAATCAAGTTTGAAACGAGCTATTACTCTAATCTATGGGGCTGCAGTTTTACAGGCATTTCACCTTTTTGAAGGATTACACCTCGTCATTGTGGCTACATCTCTATACAAATCACTTTAAATCTTTACAGTTTAGGGTGGAATACATTCACGTCCACCACATCAACAATCCACAAAGCCATACACTCCTACAAAAACTCCCTCCATCCACAAAAACTGAGCATAAAAACCTCCAGCTCATCAGAAAACATCTAATGAGGCCTCGTCAAGCAAACAGCGGCCCTCGCTCCCCAGCCACACGCACACAGACCCTTCACGAGGACTGATGAGGCTGCAAAGAGCACAATGATGATAATTAACTCGCTGGATTTAGAAGATTATGCTCTTAATTAGTTGCAAAATAAAGAGAAGTACTTCAGGAGCAGATGGTGGAGGAAAACCCTGGAGATGGAGGGTTTCGGCTCTGATGGGGCTCCGGTGGCAGATATGAAATATGAATCTGACTGGCCCCGCACACGTCGTTCTCGCTCGCTCTCTTCCGTGTCTCACTCTGCATTTTTCAGACTAGATGCGTGTGTATGTTTCTGGACATGAGGAGATGAAGCGTCTGCGAGGGGAAGGGATCGTCGAGTCGGTCCAGCGGAGTTATTAGCAGACTCTGATGATTCAAACGGAGGAATTTACAAGAAAAGTGGGGGACCTCTTTTCCAGCACGTGTTGTTTGAGAAGAAAGTTTTTATGAATAGAAAGCAGACGCTGAGGGAGACGGAAGCCAGTGAAGTATAGGATGCCGTCGTAACAAAGACCTTCCCATAAACAGAACTGTTCGAATGATATATTCAGTTCCTTTTTACTTTTTGCTTGGAGCGAAATGTTTGTCTGATGCTGAAGTGCTTCTCTAACTCTTAGCTTTGAGTGTAGATCAAACACGTGGTTCACGATGATCACTGTTCGGCAGAGTCAGATTCTGATTGAGCAGAGGAGGTCAAGTACCCCCACCCACCCCCTCTTCACTTATTCTCTGGCTTGTTCCGGGTGAATAATTCCTCGTCTTGTAGAAAGGGTTTCGCTCATTTGCGAGACAGATTGCTCTGCCAGGGACGCAGCTCCTTTCTCTGTTTCTGGTTAGAATTAATGCACACTCTGGCCCCGTATCCATGGTTACACACCTCACATGTTCACGCAGGACTCACTCATGCGCTTGACTACTTTCGAGCCTCATCGTGAAGCTCTGAACAAAGTTTTATTTTTTATTTCACACTAATGACCTGTGCACACATCAGAATCTGTCGTAGTGTAATTGCGGGCGGCACGAGGGCGCAGTGGGTATCACTGTGGCCTTCCAGTTAGAAGGTTGTCGGTTCGAGGCTCAATGGTGAGTTTGCATGTTCTCCTGGTGCTTGCATGGGTTTCCTCCACAATCCCAAAATCATGCGAATAATCTAAATTCCCCTAAAGTGTGAAAGTGTGAGTGAATGGACTGTGATGGACTGTTGTGGCACCATGAAGGGAATATGCGGTTTGAAAATGAATAAAGGAATAGTGGAATTGCTCAGGAAATTCAGCAGAAAAATTCGACTAGAGCTGTTTTGAATGATAGCTGAAAATCAGTGTTTTTGCTTTCATCTCAAACAGTGGGGGACCCACCGACCCCTTACGGCCCCTCCAGGCGGAGCTGGGCCCACTGGAGCTCATCCCTATGTTGCTCCTTCAGCCCATGGGGTAAGGCCCGGCCACCAGGTGCTTGCATAGGCAGCCTAGGCCTGGCTCCAGGATTGTGCCGTACAGTGTGATTGACATATGGATGGGTATGGCCTTTGCAGTAAGGCAATTGATGTACCGATCCATTGTGGATAAGAAGCAGGGAGAAGCTCCCGCTCAATCTATGCTCTTACTCTCACCTACATCCATGAGCTGTTAGAGATGGGCCGAGGAGATCAGTCGCTCCGCTGCTTCTCCACATCGATAGAAGCCAGTCGGCGTCACTGCTCCCCCCGTGACTCAGACATAATAGGATAAAGGGAAGAAGAAGATTTTTAATTAGGCCATTATTTGACCCATCTTTAAAACTACAGATGGCAGGAGGTGGGTAGGTTGATCTTTGGACGAACTAAGTTGCACCATTACATATGGATTAAATGCGGGATAAAAAAAAATCTTCAAACATGCCAAAAGACGATTTCAAGAGCAAGCAATCATTATGAGACTATTATCATGTTGCATGTCTTACAGTAGACAAATAAATAAACAAATAAGCGAGTCTCTGGTGAGGTTTTGAAGCTTCATCAAGTCCTGTTCCTGTCATTATGGAGAACTGCTCAAAATGACGAGGGCCTAGGGTCTCTCCGCTCCAGTCCGCCTGGGAAAGCCAGATTTCCCTGACAACACAAACTCATGGGAGTCTCCAGGGACACGCGAATTAGCCACGACAGCTCTTCTTCTCGAGCAGCTAGCATCTGTTTAAAGCCGTGATGAATATGTTGTTTTAATCCCTGCCTCTGGATTTCCTCTCGAGTTAATGATTCTAATCTTCAGCTCTCGCCTCTCTCTAATGTAGTTTAGCCTCGTGATCCCGAGAACGACAGACAGGGCTGGGTTTTTATTGTTTTGCTGCAGTGAGAGAGACGTAATGGTTAATTGTGGAGGATATTCTTTAACGGTTTAAAGTCTCTGTGATCAAATTTGAATGAACAATTGTTCAATGTTGTGGCAAGCCACCTCTGTTATCGTGATTTTCAGTGTATTGTCAGGTACACTTAGTGTTCCCAACTGTTCTATCGCTAGCTCCAGCTGTTCTCATATTAGTTCCAAACTATTCTATCGCTACTTCCCAAGCATTACACGAATGTTCTGTTGCTAGTTTCTATCACTGCTAGCTGCTTCCCAACCATCCCATTATGTCCTATGCAACTGTTCTATCCAGTTACCAACTAATTCACAATTCAAAATCCAAGAAATCTGTAGCTTGTTTTTAATCAGATTTTGTGAGTTTACAGTAAAATCTTTGTATTTATCTCTGTTCTGCAGAAACTGAAGGAAGTGCTCGCTCAACAGCTCCCCCCTCAGGTCAGTAATGGAGGCACAGGAGAGATGCAGAACCTTGACGCCCCACTCCCTGCTCCTCAACCCCCATCCCAGGCTTCCAAAGGTTCGCTTCCAGCAGAAGAACCACACCCACAATCTCTGCAGCAGCCGGCCACGTCCACCACAGAAACACCTGTACGCACAAGTTCTGAACCTAGTTACTAGATGTAATGCTTCTTTAAATGTTTTTTTATGTTTAAATCGAGCAGGTGTCCCCCTCACGTCCAGCCCAACACACTCCCAGTACAGGAGGCAGACGGCGCAGAACCACCAGCGAGGATCCCGATGAGAAACGCCGGAAATTTCTGGAGAGAAACAGAGCTGCTGCGTCTCGCTGCCGGCAGAAGAGAAAAGTGTGGGTGCAAGGTCTGGAGAAAAAGGCAGAAGACCTGAGCACCATGAATGGACAGCTGCAGGTAACCTCGAGATACACGCTTGTCAGGATTAAAGGTGACCATCACACTGTTTTTATTCCGAAAATATCCAAAAAAAGGAAATTACGGCATAAATTAGTTTGTGCCTATTAAAACGTAATCACAGAATGCTCTCCTGATTTAGATTAAGAAGTGTGTTAGCATGACAGCCGTGGCGTGATTGCTGGCGTCTCTTGCATCGACACGGCCCTGTCAATAAAGACGTTTCCTCCAGATGTCATCGGCACATGAGCGTGTCGTCTCTTCTGTCGCGGCGTTCGCGAGCTGCCCTGAAACTCTCTCAGGAAAAGCCGTCTCTTTCTCAACCCCCAGTTTTGTAGCAGGCAATTAGGATCCGCCACTGACAAGTTCGAAACAGTTCACGTAACCGTTGTCTTTGCTGATAACGGTGAGTGCGACTCGGCGCAGACGATTTAATGAGATGTGCCAGTGTTTATTTTGCACCGTCTCTTTTATTTGCCCGTTTAAACAAAGCACTGTGCGTTTGGTCTGCAGGGCGGGGGATGGGCCATTAATTTGTGGGTTATGTGAAGGGATAAACCAACAGGAAACAGATGGAGGACGGGGTGTTGGGTGTGGAACGGAAGCGCTGTGACAGTGTGTTTCGTCGCAGTGAAGCTGTTTCATTCCAGCGCATTTATCAGGTGTAATTGCTCCTCCCTGGCCCGTTGGCTCAGCTGATCGGCGCATAGAGCTCTAATGATGCTCAATTACTTTAACATCATCCTTAACGGGATTTTTAACGAGGTGTCAGGGTGTTCAGACCAGCGCTCCGCTGCAATCCAGCCAAACACCCCCCGGTGATAACGTTGTGATTGCAGCCGTTGTGTGAGACATTAAACACTTTAATAACCCGGAGGGGACGGATCAGAACACTTCACTACAAAGAGCTTCAGTGGATGGGTTTCGATTAAAAGTGGAACAAATAGAAAAGAGCTGCAATGTAGATTCAAAAGGAGCCAGAATAGTGTCACCATCTCAGGGTTTTTTATGTCCTTGTGCTGTTTTTTGTTGGAAGATAAAGGGAGCACACTTCTTAACGTTCACTTTCACTGTTAGGCTGTCGACTCTCCTCCAAACCGTGTCCAAACCACCCTCCTACCTCTCACTCTGTTCAAGAGATTACCTCATGGTTCTCCTCCAGCATTACACTCCAATAAAACCATCTCCCTATCGCCGCCATCTCTTTCCCTCTCAGGCAAAGAGTGTCAGAACTGTTCTGGACAGCACGCTCTGACAACTACTGACAAATATATTTGTGTTGGACACTTAAAACAACAAATTGCTGCACAAAGCCATAACCACCAGAATGCAGCGAATAAAACAGATAAAAGCAGTTTATGGAATACTAAAATGAAGCTAGTTTTATGTTGCACCATGAAGCATGATTTTAAGGCTTTGTGTTGGCTTGAGAGCCCCGAGGCTGGAACGGCCTGAAGAATGTTTCAACCAGTTTTGAAGTACGAAAGACTTTCCAAAATGAAGCAGTTAAACATTTGAAAATGTCATTAACATGAATTAACATTTCATTAGCATAATGGATGACTCTTTGTAGCATGATGCTCGCATGAGTTACTATGATGCTAGCCAAAATGATCATGATTTGAATTGGAATTATCATACTAGCGAATTATTATCATACAACTAGCATCGTGCTAGTATGAATTAGCATGTCAATAGCATGATGCTAAGACAAATTAACATGACACTAGAATGAATTATCATGGTTTAACATGCCATTTCTCGCATGACATAGCATTGGAAAAAAGATATAGCATAACAAAAAGCTAGCATGAATTAGCATGGGGCTAGTATGATTTAAAATGTCATTAGTATGATTTAGCATTTTAGGATCATGATTTGACATGATGTTGTCATAGCATAAAGCTAGGCTGAATTGACATAGTGCTAGTAAGATTTAAAAACTCAATAACATTACGCTAGCTTCATATTGTGACGCTTTTACGACTTTTTACACCATGACTACATGATTAAGACGTAATTAACAAAGTGCTAAATGATCATGTCACTAGCATGATGCTAGAATAATTTAACATGACACTAACACAAATGAACTTGGTTTAATATGTCCTCAGCAGAATTAGCATAGCGTGAGTATCTCCCCAAACCTTCAGCACCTCCACTGGCCCCGGTTCTGTGGATTCCGCTCCCACACAGCACAGTAGAGCGAGTTCTGTTCAAAACAGAGGATTTCAGCTCGCTGTTCAACATTCAGACTTCAGCGCGAGCTGAAACAGCAAAGCCTCATGGGATTTCTGTCTGCAGACGAGAGTAATTCTCAGCAGAACGGACGACAGTGATTCGCTCTCCTGGGAATCGGACATTAAGCTGCTATAATTGTGTCCCACACAAAAAGCCCTTCAGCTAATAATTGTTGAGCAGCTACAGGAGTTTTAAATGAAGGTAATACGACATGTTTTGAAAATATAGTCATCATACAGATGTCCCGTGATGGAGTTCTGGGTTTGATTCCTGAGGAAGGTCAGAAGTGTCTCTCCAGCAGCCACCCCAGGACCTGGATTAATCTCTTAATGGAGTTTCTTGTTTGTAAATTGCAAATCTTCATTGGACAGCGGTTCAGCCTGTCGACATGTGCTAGTCACCAAAACCTCCCTCTTAACTCGCAGCACTGCTTTGAATTCACACCGATGTCGAGACGCTGCATATATTACATTTTGCCCTGAAGAATCACGGCTGGAAATGTGTAATTTATTAAAATGGAAAAGAATAATGATTTGATCAGATTTGATTTCCTGAAAAATGCTTTTCCATCTACAGAAGATTCTGTCCGTATGGTTTCAGTGTCGTAAACATCGTGGAACGCTGCAGTTTGCCTGTGCGTGGATGTTTTTACACTTTCCGTTGATTTCTGTATGCTCAGAATGAAGTGACCCTCCTGCGAAGTGAGGTGACGCAGCTGAAGCAGCTCTTATTGGCTCATAGAGACTGTCCCGTGACCCTCCTCCAGCAGAAATCAGGACTCCAGCGTGAGTAACACTTTCTAGATTCATTTCAAATACATGTGTTTTATTGTCAGAAAAGAATCAACTTTTGTATTGCACCAGTGTTTGCTTTGGCTCACTTAGTAGAGCCCAGGAAACATCACGGGTTCCCATCACAGAGAAAGCAAGACCTTTAAATATCAAATGCACAAATGTTAAAAGAGTCAATCACAGCACATTAATGCACTTGGGGAAAAGCTGATGTTTAAATTGTTGAAAGAAGGCATTCCCTCGTTCATCCCCAGTGTTACATTCTGTGAAGGATGAAAATCTGCAAAGTACAAGCAGCATTTTAATTTCACTTTACAACTAACAGTGCACAGACATGAGCATGTTCTGGGGATAGCCTGTAAGTGAAAAACCATAGGATAACAAATTATATTGGAGGGGGAATAGGCGATGGGAGCGCAGACAGTTCAGTCTCCAAGGCGCAAGCAAAATGTTCCTTTAATTAACTTCAAACAAAAAGCAGCTGGCAATTCTTTCTGAAAGATTTGATCCAGTCCTAAAATCCAGCTCCAAAATAATCCAGCCGGAGAGCAGGAATCCTGGGTGAGCTCTCTCCCCCTTCCTGACGCTGCAATGTAATTGGGAGACTCACAGGAGAATGATCCTGAGACAGGGAACAACACGACAGGAGAACAAGAAGAGCTTGAAAGAAAATACTTCAGAAATTGCTTAAAGAGCAGGTTAGAGAGCGGAAAAAGAAGAGAGGACTTCTTGGAGACCAAGCAGAACACACGATATAAAGAGAGATTTAAGGACAAAAAAAAATGTATTTTTATTACTGTCGAGTACTATAATAGCTATTCAATTTCACAAAACATGCTCAGACTAGAACTTATCCACACTAAACTGCTTTGAAGCATCTGCATAAAACATTCAGAGAGATGGATCAGTATAAAAAAAGAAACAGAAACAGCGAATAAAGGTAGAAATGACAGTTTCTCCCTGAATTTAACAAAAATACAATTGAAAAGGAAATATTTTTCAACACATGCAAATCTGAGATTGCATCCAGGACGTCCTACCAGCCCTTCAAACGATTCCTTGTGTTTAAACAGATGTACCTCTTGTGCAAAACTTTACTTCTTTGTTTCGTTTTTTTTTTCTCGGTTTACAAACAATCTGAAAACTGCTAGTCGTTCGTTTTGCTCAGAAAAGCATGCGATTTCCTGTTTTGACCGATGCATGTCTGCATTCGTGTCATTCCTGAACCCGATCGCTGACTTGTATTGACAATGATTGCCTCCAAAACGAGTGTATTACGGTGCGGAGCCTGACAGAAGCCCGTTTCGCTCCTGGGTTGCAGCGCATTTCATTATGCGGCGGCATTGTTAAGCAGCTTGACTGACAGCTCTCGTGCATGTTATGAGTCACATGAGATTGGCCTGTCAGAAACGGGGTTCATTTGCAGGCGCCGGCTAGGTCTTTGAGGGGTGGAGGAGAGCACGGAGATGATCGAAACCATTCTTCAATCCTGTTTATGCCACCGGTGTCACCGGTGCCGTGAGAGCTCATATATTATATAACGGGGCTCCGAGAAGAGCTTCGTTTAGTCTTCTGCAGATTGGTAAATAATGCAAGTGTGTCACATTAATCCCAGAACGGCGCAGGAGTATATGGTCATCGGCTGCCAAAGACTGCTGTTAATCCAGTGAAATACTGCACTGGGCGTTGCGGGTTTGCCGGGATGCCGTTCGGTCACCTGAACTCTTCTGTCCGGTTTGTCTCTGAATCTCGCACTGATCTCTGCACAGATCGATTGTGTTTCACTGAGGACGTATCTGTAATGGCGTGATTGAATGCAGAGGGGCCAGCTTCTGTGCTTCGTGTGAATTTGTCTATCAAACGCTCGTCCCAGCTGTGATTCCAGAGTAGAACGGTTGTGGAGACTGCTTACGGTCCTTGGACTGAGCTTAACTAAAAATTCTGGATCTCATTGGAACACACTGACCACCTTTTCAAAAAGCAAATACGTTATCTGGTTAAATATCTCACCGTAGTGTTTCCTCAGTCCAAACGAGTCTTAAAGTTGTGCTTGAAACAAACATTTTCACATTTCATCGACAGCAGAAGAGCACAGAACCCTGCTGTGTTCCACGTCTTCAAATTTCAGTGGAACTTTTAGCTTTTTTGCAGATGTTGACATCCGTAAACATCCGGTCAGCTCATTGAACCTCAAACAGGGGATCGTTTAGTCATTTCAACAGCTTTTTAATTATCTCTCTATGTTTTGAACAACATTTTGACATTAAATTATTGTCTATTTCCAGCCTTCACATGGTGTTTGAGTTAGTAAAAGCCCATTTTTCCAGGTCAATGTGTAATCAATGATACTCGTTCACAGTTTTGGCTAAAATAATCACATTTATTATTGGGGTGTTAAAATAGCCATATTTCGTAGAATGTTTTAATATAATTAAGGTTAGCGGTAATGTTTAAATGGCATTTTTTTATTCAATGCAATGACTATAAAAAAAGATGGACGCCTTGACTCCGCCCCCTGCTATTGGCCGATTAGAGCACGGCCATGACAGACAGAGAGGGTGCACATGCGCACAAGTGACTTCCTGATGAGGGGGGTGGGGCTATAGCTTCAGAGGCTGACACGCGCAGCGGTTAATCGAATGATTCATCACAAAAATCAACTGTTATTGGCTTAAATCAATCAATCATTCATTCATTTTCCATTGGGCAGGAGGCAGGGGGTGACAGGTGGCCAGTCCATCGCAGCTTCAATCAATCAGTGTAGAAAATAATAATATATGTTTAAATAAATCGAGGAGGCAGATTATCAATGAAATCAACGCTGAGATTAACAAATCCTCGTAGATCGATGGCGCATGGCTTCCCAGAATGAATGTTTCTGTTCAGCTTTACCAAAGAATCAGAGTTGATGGGAAACTAAATGGTGAGCAAATGCTCTTTTCTGAACTCCCTTTAGTCTCTCAGGCAGGGCTTCAACGGTGGCAGGTGGGCGACTATTACCCATGCTGCCCTGCAAACCGTGGCAGGCCGTGCTCCCGTTTGGCATCACACACGCCCCATCTGCTCACAGCGGAGCTAAAAACACAAAACACCACCCGCTTCTCGCTCAGGAGTAATTACAGATGCCTGAACATGGAATAAAACCCAACCTTACGCTCACAAAGGCAGCGAGGGTATTTGCACCCCCCTGGCATACACATGTAGCCATCACCCCAATTCCAAACTGAATCAGATACTCCACATTAATTACCCAGTGCCATTTCGCTAGCGCTTGCTTCATTAGCTATATTAATTATCATAGTAGTCTGTGCTTTTCCTCCATCGCCGTCCTCATTAATTCAATGCAACTGCAGAACAGCTGGTGGCTTTTGGACGGCGCGTCTCTGGCGCTTTCCTGTGTGTGTATCATTAAAATCAGGTGCAGTAATTATCTGTCGCCGCAGTCGCTGGCAGGATCCGCTCCAATCTGGCAACACGCACTAAAGGCTTGTATGATAGCCTGATGATGTTGGTTTTGAACGACATTGTAACTTTAATTAAGGGTTACAAAGCAATCGTGGCGAGGGAGCTGGAGCTCCCGAGTGACCTACTGATAGGCCACACCCCTAGATGAGCGATCATCCAATCACAGTTGAGCAATTCTTAGGATTTTTTTGAGTCGTGTTAGGTCTGAATTTTTTCAAACGTTAAACGTGAGCAAATCGTCTGCTTTGGAAGTTGTGTGGTTGTCCCAGGTGTGTCTCACTAAACCTGCCCCTATCGCCCCCTGGAGCAGACTTCCTGATGTGTGGCCGTGAGATGATCTGGTTTTTAAACGTGTAACTAAAACATGGTTTTAGCCATTTTCAGGATCTGATTAATAGCCTGTAGTACGGCACACAACAGCTGAAAGTAGCAAATGTATTTTGGGATCAGCCGGTAACGTAACCCTTGAAAAGGGAGGGTTAAGCACATGCCGAGCTCGGTGGGGTTTTGATCATAGCTCCACCCACTGATCCTGAGCAAGTGCAGCCTCTCTCTTATTGTCATGTGATTGCCCCAAGAGAGATGACTCTCATCTTTCATCTTTTAGTTGATCTATGTTCTGTTGTCGGGATTTGATCTGTGTTTAATAATATATAAATAATTACATAAATGAATAAATAAGTTTATAAATTCTGTAAAAATATATTAATACATACAAACGTAATTATTTTATTGTAGATCAATTGTATAGTTAAATAGTTACGTGTGGAGAGGATTGCATTAATAAATAATACAATTTCTTTTTAATAATCCTAAATAAATACAAAAAGAAAAATAAATGCACAATTTAAAAATGATTAATGAATAGTTACATTAAAAAGTGTATTAAATAGTGTATTACTAGATTTAAAAATGTAGGAACTAATGAATGATTAAAAGATTATTAATGAAATAAAATCATAACTTATTATATGCTTAAATCAATCAGTAAATAATTAAATTGGATAAAAGTCATAATAAAAGCGTGAATAAAGCAGTAATTATATCAGAGTAAAAGCGTAATCATGTGCCTGCATGTGTGGCTAGCGCTGGGGCTGCGCTTTATATCCGGAGCCATCACTCTTTGGTTGATGCCTCTCCTGTGAGGTGAAGGTGAGGATGGCGGCTCAGTTTAGGGAGGTTGACTGTGTGCCAGCGGAGCAGATGCCGTTGCAATGGAATGCAAGGGTTCTGATCTGAAGCCAATTGTTGCCAGCTCGATCTCTCATGACGGCAGATGTACCGTTAGCACAAGTTTTATGTTGCCAGGCGCTCCTGCTTCTCCAGTCCTTGATTTATTCTAGTTTTGTGTATTTTGTGATGAGCTGGTGTTACCCTCGGCATCTTTCGCTGGTAAAACGTTAATCACAGGTAGTTTGATGAGGCGTGTTGCTCTGACCGCATGCCCAGAGCCAAGGAGCGGCTACATGTTCAGTTCCAAAAGGGGCGGGCCAGGAACCTGTGACAGAGGTAGAACCGTGATGTTGTGACATCACGTCCAGTACAGAAAGGGGGCGGAGCCAAGAAGCAATTATGGCATAATCATTGGCAAAAGAAGTGTAGCCAAGACACTGTGACATCATGTAGAGCATGAAAGGGGCGGAGCCAATTAGCATGTATAGACATGCTAATGAGCACCTGTCAATGAACACTGGTGGTCATGGGAACCTGCGTTACATCACGTCACATGCAAAAAGAAGTTCTAATCATTCTGAGATCTTTTGAGCGTTTCATGCGTCTTTAGAAGCAAGTAAACTTAAGTTAAAAATAACGTCGACCCGCTCCTCGCAGTTACAACAACTTCCACTCGTCGTGAGGTTCAGGCGTGTGCTCATGGGTAACCATTCCTTCAGGCAGGAAGTTCATTTCTCATCTCTCCTCTTTTGCTGGTTGAGGGGAGTTTAGTTTATTTCTTTTTTGTATTTCTGTGTTTCCAGCGCTGGAGAAAGAGGATAGTGGAGGCGAGATGTCCATCTCCAGCAGTCCTCAGAGTGAAGCCATCCAGCACAGCTCCATCAGCACATCCAACGGAGTCAGTTCATCCGGTGTGACCCCCGCGGCCCTCCAACCCTCCGCCGAACTCAGCACAGAGGAGGACGATGACGAGGAGGACCAGGAGGAGGAAGAGGAGGAGGGCGCTTCAGGCAGCTGATCTCGCCTCTGAACTGACTTTTAAAAGTGATACTTGAAACCACGAAACCATGAAGAAATCTCCCAAAAAGCTCTGGTTCCTCTTCTTCACCTGTGCAAGTCACAGAAGTTCCCAAGAGGACAACTGCCCCGAATATTAGAGGACTGTCGCGTCGTTTTACTTCTCATATATTTGAAGCAAATGCAAAGCAGGTCGCGACGTTGGTTTCAATAGTTGTCTCTGAAACTCAAACAGGTTTGTTCGAGAATGAGGTGATTTCAAAGTTTGTAAGAAAAACATTTTCCAAAGCATCTTTGTATCGGTGGTGTTTAGCGGGTAGAAAACTGTTCATTAGCTCTTCGACGACCCGTGTCTGTGATAGCAGCGGAACTGAAAGAAGAAATCCCCCCAAAACTCACTTTATGGAAGCATTGACGACATTCTGAGACTCTGCTTTTTCCAGACAATGTGATTTTCAAGGATTTTTAAAGTTGTTAAGACTTTGTACTTCTCTTAAAAAACAAACACCGGTTTAAAATGAGTGCTTTTATGTTCAAAACATGATCTTATACACTTGTTTACTCTTTCTACTCTTATCAAAAAACATTTAGAAGTGAAGGAATAATATTCTGTTCTTATTTTAGTCTGGCGCTCTCTTCTGCCTCGTAAATCTGTTTGCTTACTACTGTGTAGTTCTGCAAGACTCCGTTCTGCTTTTAGGGAACTTGATTGTGTGTAAAATTTTATTATGTCATGTTTATTATAAATGTAAGGTTTATTTATTTAAAATGTGTATTGTTTGTTTTTACATTTTATGGTAAATTTAAAATATTATAATATTTATTTAAATGTTTTATTCTTTCCTGATTCTTTTTCATGTTTTTACGAGTCATTCATTTATTTTTTGAATGTGTAATAATTTGTTGAATTGTTATTTTAATTGTTAATTTGTTTATTATAAATGATTATTTGTATTTAAAGGTGGAATATGAAAATTTCTGTAATAAAATATCGAGATGAATATCTTTATCTTTGTTTTAGAGGTTTGTTCATATGTGGCTTACAAAGATTTCTGAATTTAGTTTTGAAATGCACCTTCATCCACCAGTGACAGGACTTTTATTATATAATCGGTGGTGACGCTTGTAGACAAAAGGGTGGAGACTTTTATCTAACCTGCAATGAATCAACGCAAGTCATTTAAATAAAAAGTAAGTTACCCAGTTAGGTACTGGTTTCTTTCTGGACGAAGAAATACACTTTATCCAGGTTACCAATATCAATCATACTCCAGGCCGAATGATGGCGTGTTTTATAGCCTGTCTTTTATTGTTTAACATTAATTTGTTGCTTAAATTATTGTTTGAGACACTCTGAAGGCACTATGTATTTAAGTTTATGATTATTATTGCTGCTAAAATGACTTAAATGCTACTTAATTTTTTATTATTATTATTTTGAATCTCCGTGTCTCTGCATCCCTTAGTTCTCGGAGAGAATCAGGCCAGTTGTTCATAAAATCGGAGCAGTATCAGTAATGGGGGGGGGGGGAGATACGGTATTGTCGTATTGGCGTTAAACTTGTAATTTGTGACAGTTTTGTATAAATGATACATGAATGTTGCAATACATCTTTTAAAACTTTTTTTAAATGTATTTGTTGTCATTGGTTTATTTACTTGCTGTAGCACTCGTTACCTGAGCATTTGTTGGAAAATAAATTAAAAAAAGCTCCAATCACCGACCTCTAGAGCCAACAATTAAGGCTAATTAATTACATTAAGCTGTAATCTACAGATAAAAGCTCTGTACCATGAATGGCCACATTAGTTATGAGATGTCCTTTCTTGGAAAAGCATTTGAGGTCTCTTTTATTCCCTAAAAAAGCCTAAAATGACCAGTAACATGTTCATAAATAGGTAATTATTGAAATAATTCCCAGTGTTCTTTACAGGATTGATGTGATCAGGTAGGACTGAATGAAAGTGTTTCAGTTTTACTGTCCGGATGTATGATTTGTTTAGTAAAGGCTGACATCTAGTGGAGAACTCTGAACAGTTCATCTGGACGCTACACAAACATCTTTAGCTGAATTTAAAGTTTAACCCTTTTACAGTTTTTAACCACAGCGTTTTATTCTTTTGTGTCGATATAACATGTTTATCTTTTACAAATGAGAATGAAACAGCAGAACATATATATTTTTTTATATTAACGAAGAACTGGTGAATAAAAAGTTAAGATTCTTAATTAATAATCTGAGGATTATGTATACAAAAATGAAAATAACCGTACCACATTTCAGTATATGTTTAACAGAAATAGCTATCATTAAGGAATAAGTTAAATGATTGTAAGCAAATATTGTAAATGTAGATGTATGTTTGGATTTGTAGACGGTTGTTTGGAGAACAGAGAACCTTTCATCAAATATTTTTATTCTTTTAAATTCCCGTTGCATTTTAGTTTAAAGTTTGGGGCCCCCTGCGATCCTCGAGTCTCTGAGGCCCCCAGGAGCCTCTCTCTTGCCCATCAGTTATTTACTGAAAGTGATTTCAGATTTTCTGGCATTTCCTTTTCTCTGCAAAACACCGTAACAACAACATTGAGAAAAGTGTTTTTATTGACAAAACAACATGAAGGAAGAGTTTGTTGTGTTGATATGACTCCTGTTCTGCAGCTCCTTGTCTCTGGGGAGTGTTGACTTTCACTTAGTGTCAGGAAACCTGAAGCTGAGCTTTCAGACCTCGTGTGCTGAGCTATTGTCTGAACTTCCTGTGAACGTGTGCCTCCCTTCAACTCCTACCCCCTCCAGCCCTCACTGAATATTGGGTGTAATTCTAAATACAATAGGCCAGTGGCTTATTATTCCTACGCATTCCTTATTTTAGATTGAAAAAATAACTGTGCTTTTAAGCCAAAAAAAGAAAAGCAAAGTTAAAAAAAATTACATAACATATTATATTGTAATCGAATTTTAATATATATTTATATATGTGTGTGTGTGTGTGTGTGTGTGTGTGTGTGTGTGTGTGTGCGTGCGTGTGTGTGTGCGTGCGTGTGTGTGTGCGTGCGTGTGTGCGTGTGTGTGTGTGAAATAGAGAAATACAGACATTAAAATAAAATAAAATGAATTAAAATAAAACAATACCTAGTAATAACAGCATTAAAGATAAAATAAATAAAAAAACATCGTTTGATAATTCAAAGAAACTAATTAAAAAATAAAGTCAAATACAATGCTAAAATAAGAGAACGTGCAGACAGATTTTAATTAAATACATGTCATTTGATAATACAGTCAAATAAACACCAAACACATGTATTGAAATAATATTTTTAAATGAATTAAGTAAAATTCAGTAAAAACTAAATGAGAGACGACACATAGAGGCGCCCAGACAGATAGGATTACATTTAAAAACGTAAATTAAAATCCATATCTACAAACGTCCTCGCGTGTTTCCATGGTAACGCGCCATGAGGAGACTGCAGTCCCGAGGGGAAGTCACGTGGTCTCACAAGAAAGATGGCGACCTCGATTCTGCGAAACGAATAAGGAGTGGACCTCATCACAACAAAAACACACCGTTTCTCTCGCACACACTTCGGGTTCAGTCCAGTGGCAGCGGCTAGAACCCCCCCGGTGCCCCCGGCTCCCTCTCGTTTCCTCCCGGTCTCGGTGAACCAGATCCGCCGCTGAATGAACGCGATTCAACAGCTGGAAACGCGGCGCCAGCAGCAGCGGGACTCGAACCCTCGACAGTTCGCCCCAAGCTCGGGAAAGTGTTAAATAACATTCAAACAACACGATTCTTCCCCGATGGATTAACCGTGGATTAACGGATTTAACGGCTGTTTCCGAGTCTCCGGTACAATGGCCATCAGTGTGTTCGGTGAGTCTCATCACAAAGCTGCTGCTGCTGCTTCTGGAGTTTCTAATGGTGCAAAGCAGATGAGCTGTGCTCTACTTTATCAACGATAAGGTTATTTTTGTATGAAAATGTTTTATTTTCGTTCACACCGACGAACACGATTATCGCAAGTATGAAGTTTATGTAGTATCAATTTATTTTTTAACTTACCGGTACTTTTCAATGTATCTATCTGTAAACGTGTATTTTTACGGTTTGTATTAAAGTGGCTGCTGTTTATCTTAATTTAAACTTGAAATCCGATAAATGAGAAGTGCAGGTGCTGGTGTTCACCAGCAGAGGTCAGTCTCAGCTCGGTGATCCTGCGAAACATATCTAGGGGAGAAACTGTAACTTTCTTATTGTAATACACGTTTTTATGATAACCAAAACACTGTCCCAGCAGGTTTATTTATACAGCACATTTTATACACATTGGTTTATTCAAAGTGCCTTACAGAGAGTTAGTACACTGGAAATAGAACGCATATGCCTAGAGAGACAGAAAAAATGTTTCATTTAATTAAAATAGAGAAGCACATGGGGATATAACTGTACTCCCATTGGTGTTCATTCACATAAAACATAAAACAAAAGTTTAAATTTAACTTTTCTGCCTCGTGACGAGTCTCAGCGAACATTGGCTCGGCGTTTGCGCCATCTGGTGGCGAGCGATGTGCATTTACGCTGCACATTATTCAAAAACTGTATTTGAATTCGATTTTTGGAGTTACGAGTCAGTTTGAAACACACGAGTGTTTAAATAGATGTTAACTCTATTTGCTGAATATCTTATTCAAATAAGGAAAGTGAAAATATTGAACGACTCAATAACAGAGTGGAAGAGATGTTAATGATCAAAAAATATTTAAAGACAAAATGTAAACTTGTGCAATTGAATTAAACACATCATATCCATTAAATTAATGAATGCATTTAATTTACCGAAAGTATCATACTAATAAAGTATCTTTATATTGGTAGAAATAGTGTCCTTTTTTCTGATTAGATTATTATTTCATTGTTACCTATTTTTTATTTATCTTGGACAAAACAATACTTTTGAAAAAGCCCAATGAAATAATTTGATAAACGTAATAAATAAATAAATACATAAGTAAAAGTATATTGCTTTCATCGTGTTCAGATGTACCATTTAGGTTGAATAAGTTAAGGTAAGTTACGATTGCGGAACCCGCGCGCCATCGTGTGGTCAGACCATGGATGTTACCGAAATGTGCCTCAGATTTATTTATCTTCAAAACCACGAATTTAAGGCTAAATAAAATATGTTTTTGTAAATTGGAATTAATATAAAAAATAGAAACAATGCATTTATATTGTAGTTTTGCACTTATTAGTATTTTGTCCACGTTTTAACAATAAATGAGTTTGACTTACATTTACAGATTAACCAAATTTACAAATCAAGTTGCTCCTCTACAGATCGAAACTGAGGAATTCAGGATTGATTCCAGCATACACAAAAAACGTGTATAAACGTGTATATTACGATGAAAACAGCTTTTGACTTGTGTTTGTGACGCAAGCGTAACTGCTCTTGGACTAAACAGTGAAGATTAAACTATAACGTGAGGAATAAGTTAGAAGTGCACCTGCTGAATTCCACCAGCAGAGGTCAGACTCATCTCGGGGATGCTTATGTGCGGTAAAGAAAGGGGGCGCGGCCTGAGATTGTCTACCGGGTAGGGGCGTGGTTTGATGTCGGTGTGATTGGCTGCTGAAACTACTTCGACCAATGAGAACGACCCCAGGCAGAGCCACCGTCACTAACGTAGAACGGAACAAGGAAACAATACTCCTTTATAAAAAATAAACAAAACTCCTTTATGTTAAAGCTTATGTTCTTTATTTTTGTATGAACCTCTGTATTTATTTAATGTTATTCTTCAATAGTACTCAAAACTACGAATGTTTAAAGTATCTAAAATCACTTGTATTTTTAAAGTTTTACTTGATCACAGCGGTTAAAATAAAATGTATATAACAAAACATTTCAATAACTTTATTAGGCACTTGTGTATCAGTCTTTAACAGAAATGAACTTCTGTCTCATTGTTTTCCAGACAATGACGAGTACAGACCTCCAGTGTGGAAATCTTACTGTAAGTTTAACATCAGTAAAAAATACATTTATTAATTAATGCAAATGAGCTGCGTTTGATTCTGCATTCCCTGCTCTTGCTCTGCTCCATAAGTTCCTGTCTCCTCTCTCAGAAATCTGGTAGATAGTGATTGTTAAAGGCTGTTTTTGGTCTGATTGTTGTGTAACAGTGTACCAGCTCCAGCAGGAGGCGCCACATCCCCGGAGGATCACCTGCACCTCTGAGGTGAGCACTTTTAGCATAGACAATAGAAATGTAGATGTCACACTGAGATTCAAACTCTCTGGGGTTGAAGTCCAGTGGTTTAACCCAAAGCCATAGAGAAGGTGTTTGGATGAGGAGACCAGAGGATCAAAAAGCAGCGTGAGGTCTTTTTGTAAAAACTTGTGACCGATTGTGCAGGCGGTACAGATTGTGTACTGACACGGGGTACAGGTCACCAGGTCACGGTATATAACAGAACATGCACATAAATGAAATGAGCCCGATTAATAGAAAAATTCTGATGGTGTCAGAAAAGGGTGACAGTCAGCGTCTGTAGCTCACAAGAGAATAATGAAAAAAAAACACAAATAAATCCGCCGGGAAAATTACATTTATTCTAGTAGCTATAAACAGAAATGTTGTTAACTTCTTTATAAAGGTGCGCTTGTTGTTCTCTGCTGGGTTTTCTGGTCGAACAGCAGAGAATCGTCTGTTTTAAATGAATAGAATCTAAATAAAGTACAAATGTCCTCAAATATGATGTAAAAATATGTAAATGTAAGCCGTCGTTAGCGACACTCTGTTGATACTGCAGTAATTGAGCGCAGGAGGTGTTTAAGGATGCATGCCACGCATCTCTGAATTACTGATGCAGATGTTAATTGAGGCTAGTCTAGACTCTGAGAGTCTCTCTCTCTCTCTCCTCTCTGTCTCTCTCTCTCTCTCTCTCTCTCTCTCTCTCTCTCTCCCCCTCTCTCTCCCTCTCTCTCTCACTCTCTCTCTCTCTCTCTCTCTCTCTCTCTCTCTCCCTCTCTCTCCCTCTCCCTCTCTCTGTACATCGTCCCAGTGATGCTCTGTTAGCCCGGGAGATATTAGCTGCAGTAATTAAGGAGTGGGATGCACTCTTGAATAATTCAGAAGTTTTATGATGAGGTTGCAGTCGTGGAGGAAATGCAGGAAGATGCCTCTCAGAAATGAGGTTAAAGCAGCATCTCACACAGGAATCAACGAGTGCCCACCATTTAACTTGCTTCGAGTGCTTTTAGATGCTTGGAAATCAGCTGTGTCAATTTTTTCATAACTATTCTCTTTTTTTTCATGGTAACTTGTCAAATTCAACTTATTTTATCAGATTAAATTTTTTTTTTCCCAAAAATAGTTTTGCCCGTACCTGAGGTTTTTTGTAAATATGAAATTTGTTTTCAGGCTAGTGTCTGTGTGTAACTGTGTGTGTGACTGCGTGTTCGCGGTCTGTTTATAGTCAAATTCAGCCTTTTGAAAAAACTTAACTTTTAATCTCTGAATTTCTGACTTTATTCATTTATTTATTTTCTCACAGTTTAGTGAAAAACTATTAATGCCATATTAATCTTTTGTGTTCAGTTTCCAATTTCAGCATTGATTTTCATTTCAGTTCAAACTTCAGATGAAGATTTCCCTTCATTTTTTAAAAAGATGTAATAATGCGCTTTAAAAATAGTAATAATAATAATTAAGTGTATTTTCAACAGTCTGTGTTTCAAACACTGTGTTGTTGTTGTTTATCACGTAAAAGAAAAGTGAACAGAAGTAAATCCTGATTAATTTAATGCATTAACTCTGTAAATAATGAAGAGCTGAATATTTCATGACGTTTCCTGCTGGACGTTTGCATAATTTCACGCTTTTTCTGTGTCCTCTACAAAAGCTTCAAACACCAGGAGCAGGCTCTCGAGATGAACACCATAACACTGTTAATATTTAATGAGCTGTTATCAGGACGCTCTGTGTTTAATCTCCTGGCTGACGATGAAGGATCTGTTTTTGTCACAAAGCCATATGCTCCATTAATAATCTGCTGATCCTCTGATGCTGGACGCTGTGGATTCAGCAGCTTTTTATCTGTCCCCCACTCTCCTCTGATTGGAGAACATCGCCCCCTTCCACCTCCAGACAACCTAAATGTGTTTGCTCCCTCAAAAATGAAGATTTCAGCAAACGCTGGGCTACCTGCACAACTGCTTCCGCGCAGAAAGAGATTTCATTTTTTTAAATGAAAATAAGGTTTTTATAAGTTAAAGGCGCTGTAGTCCACACCTCCAAACGCATTACCTTGACGAGACTCCAGGTGACAACCCCTGACTCCTCTTTCAGCTTCCATCAGCTCATTATTTCTCTTTTCCACATGCGCTGCGGTGTGTGTTTGCTTCAAAGATCACAATTGTTGTGTATTATTTTAAACATGTTTGTCAATACTCTGGACTTCGATCAAGATCTGATCGCATTTATTCAGAAAATCTGGAAATTCCAAGAGCTTCTGGGAGGATGACCTCAAGATCTAAAACAATGTTGTTCAAGCTCAAATGAAATCTTTGTAACGGTGCAGGAAACACAAAACAACAGCAAACGCAGCGAGAAAGAGGATCTTGGGGGAAGGGAAGCGCTCTTTCTCTCGGCTCAAGGTTAATCAGTTTCGTGGGGGTTTTGTTCTTGTTTTATATTCATGTGTTTGAGCTGATGTTTCTGGATAAAGGGTTAAATGTCACCAGAAGTCGTTTAGACGGAAATTGTTTTATCTTAATTTATTTACACTCCGTATTATTTGTTTTGTTGTTGATGGTGTCAACATTTTAAAAAAGAGGCACGTTTCACTTCCCATAATGATCTGCAGGTGGCACCGGAGAAGAATCATGGCAGAAATCAACTTAAAAAACATTTTCTAAAATGTACCTTTTAATATTATGTGGTTATTGGCAAAACATCACTTCACAAGCGCTAGTTTGTGCAAATGAAGAGTTTTCTCTTCTCAGTGTTTTGGTTCATGTAGAAATTAATTTGACGTCGTTTATCGTGGTTTTAGGAGATAGCTCCGATCATATTTTATCATTTGTCAAATGATTTCTTCTGGCGTTGCTGCGTTACCCCTGTGACCTCTTAACAAAGACCTCAAGTGCATTTTGTTTGGTTGAATATAAACTAACGAAGCAACCAAACAAGTATTTTCTGTCCTCTAATGGATGCATGTTACTTTAATAGATTACGCTTTATTTTAACAGTGGTGTAAAAAAAAGGAAATTTGTGCGGTACTTTCTGCTCTACGAGTGTCGAAACATCTTCAAACTCCTCGTCTCTGTTTTCAGGTGGAGACCCGACCCAAGCACTACGGACGAGAGTGAGTTTCTGTGATATTCAAACAATCAGTGTCTGTGAGCCGTTTGATAGCAACAAATATATCATTAAAAGCAGTAAATGAAATAAAACGTTCAAAATGTAAAGTACCAAAATATACTTTCAGTGAACCTGATTTCTGAGTTTAATCATTTAGTTTTTTATATAAACGAATGAGTTCATATTGAATTATAAATCACGTGTAAATGGTTTACAAACGGTTAAACATCTCCTTAAGCGTGTGATTGGTGGCTGTGCAGGTATCACGGGATGATCTCCAGAGAGGATGGAGACCAGCTGCTCTGTGTGGCTGAAGGAAGTTACCTGATCCGAGAGAGCCAGAGGCAGCCGGGGACCTACACCCTCGCCTTACGGTAACCTTTGATTGACATCTTTGTCTCCAACGGTTTCCCTCCTCCCGGTTTCCCTCGGTCACTTCTCTCCTCTCTCAGCTTCGGGAACCAAACCAGAAACTTCCGCCTCTTCTACGACGGGAAGCATTTTGTGGGCGAGAAGCGTTTCGAGTCGATCCACGACCTGGTGACGGACGGTTTGATCACGCTGCACATCGAGAGCCGGGCAGCCGAGTACATCTCCACCATGACCATCAACCCCATCTACGAGCACGTGGGCTACACCACGCTCACCCGGCCACCTGTGCCCAGCGCAACACTCCCCGTCTGCAGAGAGGTGACCGACGGCAGGGAACACGACTTGGAGGAGCGGGTGAGTGACTTACCCAGCATGCATCTGTGCTCACCAATGCTGTTTCGTTCAGAATGGAGGATGTTGCTAGGGCCAACGGGTGAGAATGAAACGACTCTCTGCGCTGTTGTGCTGGAGAAACACCTTCTTAAATGTGTCGCAGGGTTTGTTACCTGTTAGCATGTTTCGACTGCCTGTGCAGCGTTACCCTTTGATAGTAAATTGACTGAAAAAAAAACATCCACGTTTCATGTTTTGAGTTTAAATGCTGCAAGAATTCAACGCCAAAATCCATTTGCAGGCGTCTGCTCTTCGCTTTCGATGAGTGTATGTTTATTTAAAAGGAAATATAAATTTGCAGGAATATGTTACACATTCTAAAATAATATTTCTCTTCAATAAGCTGCACGCTTTGATGAGTATATTCCCCTCTAGAGCAAAGCCTCAATGAGATGTATGTTAAAGAATCGGTGGCTGTTGGCTCGGAGGATAATAATCATCCAGGCAGACGTTGTTTTGTTGGAATGGTATGAGACTTCATCTCCTGGAGTCGCCGCATAAACGCTTCCTTTATCTCTCAGCTGTGCTCTGAATCTTATTTTAGACTCGATCTTGTGATTCGTGAGCTGAGAGCATCATCAGCATCGGCCGCGGTATCAGCTGATCTGAGCTTGGCTTGCACCTGCGGCAGTAATCGAGCCACGAGGCGAGAGCTCTGGGACATCGAGAGCTTCTTCCCTCAGCTCTTATATAAGATCTGCTTCGTTCTTCATTACGCTCTGATGCACTCGCTAAAGAGAGCGTTGAGCAGTTTTTTTGCTTCAAGGATTCACCTTGAGGATGCTGTTTCCAAAAAATCTTGCCCATCCAAGAAGCCAGCTTTGAGGCTGTGGAATGTCTTGAATAAAAGCTGCTTAGGGAATCCAACAGTTCTGAAGGCCAGTGGGAATCCAACCCTGCAAGGTGTAACTAATAAAGTGGCCGGTTAGGGTTTTTCATCAAGGCTATAAAGATTCAAATTGAGCACTGATCCGCTTCAGCATCGGAAGATTCAGAGTCGACTCTTTTTAGAAAGAGTTATTAGGTGAAAGGAGCACTTTCACATTTAAAACGCAATGTTTTGATGAACTTTGAGTCGTGTTACTGATCGCATGAAAGATACTTTTTTAAAAATCTAAATATTTAAGAGTGGAGCAAGACCAGAAGTTTTAGCACGCTCCTAAGGTCCAAATAATCATCATTAAAATGATTTTAAAGACTTTCTAGAGCTGTAAAGCTATATAATGTAAAACAAACGCTGTATTTATGTGTTCCATGAGCCAAAGACACACGTTGGGCTGAGAGATTGAAAACAGTGTTTGTAAAAGTATTAAAAGAATCATCCCTTTCAGGGTTTTGGTATAAAAACATGTCAAACTGGGAAGATTCTGTCTGAATTGCTAGAGCGATACAAAAGCATAACTTTCAACTGTCTTTCTTTGTTTTATTAGCGAACCGTCTCCTAAAGGTTAATATTTTTTGAAAACGACTGGTTCAGTAACCCGTGGGGCGTCCGTTGGAGTCCTTGTGTTGGTGCGCTTCGGTCAGGCCAGACAAAGCCTTTGCTCTTCACTCTGATTGGTCGAGCCAGAGGCTCACAGCCAATCGGCTGCGTTGTGTTTGTTTGTCACATGAGGAGATGGAGAGGGGGCGGGTGAAGGCAGGGGAGAGAAAGAGAGATGTGAGGATAATAAGCGGTTATTATTTCCCAATGGTAAATGATGGAATCTCTTTTTAAAGACTCATGTGTGCAAAAGTTTAATAATCAATATTCTCATCCCTGGATTATCTCCGTTTACTAACCGTACGTTTTGTGTGATAACTGTCTACAAGTTCTCCGTCAAAACGAGTGGATTTTATCGAGGATTAGTGGTTCTCTGAGTAACTAATAATTAATGTGTGAGTGCATCGGCTTCTCCTGGGGCTTGCGTTGCAGGAAGATTCTCAGGAAGAGCCTCAGGGTTCATTAGATCAAGCTAAAGGAAGCCGACATTTGTGTAGCGCGATCGAGATCCTAGAAAATGACAGTGCTCCCAGACAATATAAGCTCCATTTTTAGCTTCTCACCAGAAGTTATTCTATTATTACATTTAAATAAATATCATTTATTCATTTAATTCTGTACTTTGCAGCAGAACCACCATTTTACCCTCAAAAAGGAAAGTTTCACAGGATACTAAGCACAAGTCACAATTGTTTTTGTCCTTAAATTCTTGAAATCTATTAATTAAATTACATTTTAAAAGGAAAAAATTGATATTTGATAAGGATGACATTTACTACAAGCACGATTCTCCACCTTTAAATGTACAACCACAAAATTAATTATTACACATACAATAACAAAAGAAACATTTAACCTGAAAATGTACAAATGTTTTGATAAGTAAAAAAACTATTTTTTTTTATTAATTTAGTTCCATGTGATGCACCAGAACCACTCACTTTTTCTCTTAAAATGCACAAAATGTGAGCATTAACCTGATATTTAGTAACAGGGTGCAGTGCGCTGAAATGATTTATTACTATAAAACGCACGCAGTAGTGCTCAGAAAGGCACCTGTACAGGAATAACCTGCTGTCGAGTGCGTTTGAGAGAGTGTGGGCGACCGAGGCGGTGACGCATGTGCTGCAGTGATGCATCTCAGCTCTGCTTTTAGCCTGCTTCACATTATTGATGCTCAGGAAGTGTGTCATCATCTCTCCTACAAACATAACTACAAATGTTCATCACTGATCTCTCGAATATTCTCCTTTTGCAGCATGATGAAATTTCTCTTCTATACGCCTCTCTCTCTCTTTGTAAGATTTGGGACGGTGATCAATCGCTAGAAAGTGTACAGCTCTCTGAGATTAATGCTCTTACATGGTTCTGCTCCGTTTGATCTCCTCCGCTCGCTCTGAACTTATATAACATTATATAATATAATATAACCACCCACCACTCTGCAGCACTTTCTCCAGAGTTTGCGTGTGTTCAGTGAAAACAGAGGTTTTAATGAGTTAAAGCTACTCCTGACCTCCACCAGGCTCTGAACGCGGTGTCCCTGGTGTCCCCTGTACGGTTCTGAAGAGAACCCGGAGGGGAAGGTTCAACACTGAGTGTAGTGTTGCCAGATTGAACTTCTGCGATCAATAAAAAACATGCCCAGTGAAAAAAAGTATGCCTTAAAATTTCAGAAAGTCTGTAAAATTTAGAAAGTCATAAAGTATTGCATCAAAAATCAAAATGAAGAGCTTCTACGTGAATTTTGTGACTTTTAGCCTTAAATTTGCTTTGAGCTTTAATCGTTTCCTGTTTAAATGATGAGATTTATGATCTAAAAAATAAAACAATGATATTTTAAATGGTTTTAAGCCAAATCTATGATTTAGAAATGTCCAAATTATGAAGTAAATACCATTTGAATTTGTGACTTCAAAACTTTAAATGATGAAAAAAAATTTTTGTTCAATTTATCATTTTAAAAGTTTAAATAATACGATTTTAAAATTGCACTTAATGACTAAGTAAACATTTGGGGTTTTTAAATCAGGTTCAAGAATTTTAAAGTCCAAATTATTACAATTGAAGTCAATCAAGGATCAAACAAGTCGAAATCATTCCATTATAAAAGTAAAATTTGATGTTTAATTTGAGATTTTAAAATTCAAATGTATTGCTGCATCAAAACTTTGAAGTAATTTTGTTTAAAAAAAAATGATTATTTAAAAACATTTTTTGTTTCATTTAGTTTATTGGTCACCAGACCTCACCGAAGCCTCCCTGAGAACACGATTTCTGGTTATTTCTGGTCATTCCTGCAATATTCTAGTTCTTTTGAACCCCGCTGTGCTTCAGTGATTATACATAGCTTAGCTAAAAGATTTAAAATGTGATTTGAACAACACTTAAAAACATTAAAACTCTTTCTAAAAAATCATGAATTGTTTTGTCCCAAATCCCAGATTCAGAGTATTTCACTTTTATGTCAGAAACATAAACTGGTCTTGAGTTTATGTCTGCAACCCCTGAGAGAGAGAATCCCAGACTGGGACGGTATGGACCCGCTCCTGTTCATAGCCCAAGATTAGATCAACTTCCTGTTTCATCCACGACATCATCCGTCTCCCCCTCGCTCACAGACGGCCATCAGCTCCTCCGGTCTGCCCTCATCAATCACTGCGACAGCCTGAACCAATGGATCCAGATCATGAAATGAGGCTGCGGTCGCGTGGACTCCCTTTCTCTCGTGCAGGAGAAGAACAAAGGGAGCAAGCGAACGGAACCAGCAGCTCACGTTCCCCGCTGCAGCGCTCCTGTCACGTCATGCAGCGAGCGGCAGCTTCAAAGTGCTGCAGGGCTCACTCCTGCACGCCATGCTTCCTCTTTGATCAATACCACTTGACTCCAGTGGAACCAGTGCAAACAGAGCTTTCGGATCGATGTGAGGGAGCGGACGAAACCGATGAAAGGATCCAGGGGTGGCAGCATCTATGGATACCTGCATCAGGTGCTACACATGAAGACCCCGCCCTGCGTGCTGCATCTGAGGCGCGTGCATGCTGAGTTTAGTCGGGGGAGGGGGAGGGGGGGTTATTGATGTTATTGATCCTGAGGTTCTTTACGTGTTCATAAATGGTTAATTCAGAGCTGTTTCCTGTCTGCTCGGAAATGCATCCGTTTGTTCATCACTCGTTCTTTCTGTGCTCTCGATCTCCTCCAAACAGAGTTGCAAACAAAGTAAAATATCTTAGAAATCAGAAAAAAACAAATACATTTGACAAAAATTTATATAAATGATTAAATCCACTAATAATGATACAAGCAAAATAATATAACATTAAATAAGAGTAATTATGTTGTTTGTTTATGAGTTTTGTGATGAGGATCTGTTTCTGGACGAGTTTAGTTTCTCTAAATCTATTTCTTTAAAGAATGGAAAACATTTCTTCTCTCTCTCTCTCTCTCTTTCTCTCTATCTCTCTCTCTCTTTCTCTCTCTCTCTTTTTTCTTGTCCAATGGCTAAAATACTCTTTTCTCTCTCTCTTTCTCTGTCTATTTGTTTAAATTGCTCCCTTTTACCGTCACTCACATTCTCTTCCTTTTCTCTGTTTTATTCTTTTTAGCTTTCTCATTTTCGCATTCCTCTTTCTTTTTTTCTCACCATTTCAGTCTTTTTTCTCTCTCTTTCATTCTCTTCCTCTCACATTCTTTTTTATATTTTTACTTAACTTTTTTGCTTTCTTGCTTTCTATATTTGGATCTATCATTCTCTCCCTTCCTTATTCTTTTTCTCTCACTCTTCAATTTTCTCCCCTTCCTCTCTCTCTCTCTCTCTCTCATTCTTTTCTCTATCTCTCTCTTGCCCTCTCCTCTTCCTCTGTCCATCTCCTTCTCTTGCCCTCTCTCACTCATGATGCTCAAGGGGGAGGGGGGTACTTGGTTGGTTTCTGTAGTGGGTGGGGTCATCTCTTTGCTGAGCTGTGATTGGCTGGTTTGAGCTGTGAGTCTGTCGTTAGGTCGCCCTCTCTCTCTCTCTCTCTCTCTCTCTCTCTATCAGCTGCTCCCAGGCAGGACAGGATTAACTGGTGCTCTCCTCTCATCAGCATATAGATGCTCAGAGCTTCATCTTCTCTCTGTGGAGGTTTCAACTCTTCATTCTGGACCAATCAGATCTTTTATCCACATTCTGGACTATTCCGACACGCTTGTAATTAGCTCCTGACTCCTCCGCTCCTCAAAGTCGCTCTGTACGATGTAGAAGACTTGGTTGTGATTTTATCCTGTGAGCAGTTTTTAGACGACTTTTTAATAATGCCGTCGAGCGAGTGGTGCCTGGTGCCCAAGGGCCAGGCGGAGGTTAAGGAGCAGGGCATGGTGGCTTCAGCGCTCGGCGTGAGGAGGAAGATGATGATGATGAGCCCTCAGAAGCCGCCCGCTGCTCTCTGGCAGCCAATTAAAATCTTTGCTTGTTCGCAGCTCACGTCTCTGGTGCGCCGGGCCACGCTGAAGGAGAGCCAGCGGACGCCCAAGTACGAGAAAGTGCACAACTTCAAGGTGAGAGACCCTTCTGAACTGAGCTCCTGGAGCAGAACTGATGGAGGGTTTTAGGATGAATGCTTCAGGAGCTGCTTCATCTTTGATGTTCTTGTGTTAGGTCCTTGAAGACACAATGTCCTGGGGGAAACCAATGAGAACAAGCTTTCACGAAATCTTCAGATCAGAAATGTGATGCTAGGTGTATTCCGACCGTGAGAGGGAGACTGCAGAGTCTGTATTTTTATTCTCAATTGTTATTCTCTGAGCTATTGATTTAAATATAAAATCTTGTTTAATGCAAACTTTGGAATAAATGGACCTTCATGTTTCAATAAGGTTCTTAATATTTGAGTTTTTGAATTTGACCTCAGGATTCCTGCATATGTTCAGAAAATAAGACTGAATCTGAGCTGCCATTTCTCTCACTCACCACTACCTCGTATCCCTTCCTCTACGGCTACCCCATAGCCCTTGAAATCGAGGAAGTCAGGTTCTGAAGGTTCAGCCGATGTATTACACCTGGTTACGAAAACAAAATTTCAGTGTAGTTGTGTTAAACAGTTGCAGTTTTGCGTTGTTGCTATCAGACGTCTGGTGAATCTCTGGGATTCCGTTAAATTTGTTTATTCATAGATTTCATCACAGTGTTCATTGTCTGGAGTTCATCACACACTCAGGGTAGTGTTCAAATCACACATTATACATCAATCATAAAATAACAGAGGCTTCCTAAAACTATACTGCTGAGGATTACTTTAGAACGTTACTGGTGAGGTCATGGTGCTCCGGAACAACTTGTATTAGTGTAATAACCCCCGTGATGTCATAAATGTTAAAACTATCAATAGCAAACACTAAAAGGCTTTAAACCTGGGGGGTGGGGGGGGGTTCAGCTGTAAATCATCTACTGCCACTTCTGGTCAGTTCAGGAATTACAGCTTCAGTCACTTCCTGTTATGTATCTGGGGGGAAAGTTGGAGGTCACTGCTTGCTCTAAACACATGGTGGTGACAGGAAGTGCTTTTTTAATGTGGAGAGCATCCCAATTCAACCCTTCGTTTAGTTTCGAAAGTGAAGTTGCTGAACACCGGTTAAGAGTGAGCTGAAGGCTCCGGTATCTCTCCGGTATGATCTCCTGCAGGGTTTATTTGATATTTCCACCTAATGTTCAGTTTTTGGTCTGCAGAACTCTTTTGTTTGGGAAGTGTTTAATTTTTACTTCCTTGGGTTTTTCTGGGAGTGTTTCCACTGTGACTGTGACTGAATGAGATGTCATCAGATGTTATGCAAATCATCCTCACGTCGGATTTAAATATCTCCTGAGGGATGTGTGGTTGCCGTGGCAGCGGGTGCTGGCTGCCAGAGTTAAAACCTTGATAAAAATTCAATTTAAAGGCATCGTTAACCCCAAAATTATACTTATTTTTAAATCAGTTTTCTTTATGTTCTGCATAAGATGGAAACACACTGGAGCTTTACGCTCTTAGGGTAAACAAACACTGAGAGATTTATTTTTTTTTAAATAAAAGTTTCCCCCGTGAGTTTTATTCAGGAAGAGCGAGCGAGGCTGGGAGGTAGACTGGGGGTTAGATGGAGAGATTAGCATCTGATCATCAGCAGAGACACACAGAGCTCTTTCTGCCGCTCGCTTGACTCCTGCTTCCCTCTGGTGCTTCTTGGTGCTCAGCCGGTTCGTTCAGATTCTTCTACTCCAAACCAAACACACCGTGAGAGAGATTTCACAGACTGAAGATGTTTGTGTTTATACATGAGTATAACTAAAATCCCCTAAATTCACAACTGTGACTCTAACTACATTTTATAGCTGCTCTGTCGTCAAACAAAATGTAAACGTTTTAAACAGAAGAGTCACACATCCTGCTACTGTGAATAGTATTTAATGAATAAGGCAAGGTTTTCTTATGGCTCTGTCAATAATTTCAAGAGAAAAGTAAAAACAATTAAAGAGAAAAGATGAAAAAGCACCTCCACCTCCAAATCTCCTCTGCACCCAATTTAAGTTTTCAATGAACCCTGACCAGATCGTGACCCAATTATCATTAAAGATATTTTTGAGTGACTCATGACGGCAGGTTACAGTAGACACCTGCTCTTTTTGGATCAATTTGCACATTACTGGTAGCTGAAATCCTCTAGCTCTAAAAAACAATAAAGAAAGAAAGAAAAAAATAAAGAAATCTTCTGCTATGATTGCTGATGAATAATGAACCCGAGTCCCGCTCGCTGAATCAAAATCAAAAAGAAACTTGCGCGCTCCAAGTTTTTATTGTAATCCCAGTCTTGAGCTCCGGTCTTACACATGTGACCTTGTGTGGTTTTAAAGTCACTTCCTGTTTGCGGAGATTGGAAGTTGTCTGCGATTCTTTGCATGAAAACAGCAGCGGTGTAACTGTGAGTCTCCCTTCCATTCGACCACTGATCTCTGTGTTTCTCCTCAGGTTCACACTTTTCGAGGGCCACACTGGTGCGAATACTGCGCCAACTTCATGTGGGGACTGATCGCGCAGGGAGTCAAATGCGCAGGTACATCTCGTTCTACTGCTCCAGAGTTTTGCAAAACTCATCAGTTGTTATATCTAAGGTGACGTTTAACAGCACCAAGGCGTCGGTTTGTTTAGTTTCTGCTTGTTTAGGCAGAGCTCAGCTTCAGCAATCACTCCCAGATTATGAACTTGGCTAAATGCTCTATTTTCCGATGCGCAAAACACAAGAAGTTAAGTTTAACATCAATCAGACAATTTAAGTTATGGTTGATCGCACCTCTTGTCTTCAGAGGAAGATGGAGCTGTGTATCAAAGAAAATCAATGCTTCTCTGCCTTCTCTTTGTCGAACACATAGAGTGGTACTTTTATGAGGAAACCCTGCAAATAAGAAGGCAACATTGTTAAATAAATGATATATATTAATATTTAACCCTTTGAAAACACTTTAGTTTATTAGAAAAAGAAGAAGTGTTGTATATTTTTAAACTCAGCCCTGAAAATGGCTCTTTTGTATTCTAATCGCTTGGAGTATATTTCCATTCTATGCAGGACAAAAATATTCTATTTATTGGTGTGTAATAGACACAGAAGTTTTTGGTGCTGTGTGCTTTTGCATTTGGACAGTTCTCCTTGTTTTTGTGTCATTATCTACATTAGCATCAGTATTTTCTAGACTTTAACTTGATAATCAGATTGTTTTCTTTTAGGATTTCAGCTGATTGGAATGCGACAGACTGTAACGTAATAGAGGACGTAGAATACATGCAAATCTCGATGGCTATGTACTTCTCCCAGAGCAGACTTCATTTCATGATATGATTTCTGGGTGTAATGATCAAGGCTGAGGGCCGATGTTTGGGGGTCTTGGGGATGTTGTCTGGAAATTTCTGTTAAAATAATTTTGTTTTTCTAAATCAAATTACAAAAACATGTAGAGTATATCTTAGAGTAGACGCTGTGAAATGGCACCAAATATAACTTTACACATCTGTTAGTGGGTAACAGAATTTATTGATGATGGTACCTGGAGCAGAGTTCCTTTCATCTGATGCATTAATTGATCAGCGCTCGTTCTCCTCTGATAGACTTTAACATCACGCGTCATGTTTTTTTAATCACGTAGAAAAGCTGTTGTTTTCATTCATGTTTAAGTCATGAGCTTTAAAGATGAGCACACACACATGACTCAAGTCCCCCCAAACACGAACCTTCACTCTCTGTCTGAGTGTACGCCGCTCTGGACATACGCTTTCACGTCTGTGGAGCTGATCTAGGTCAGTGTGCTCTGCTCCGGCTGATGTTCATTGGTCAGTGAAGCGAACAGATTCTGTCCCACATCTGCAAACTACACACTCTCAGGAACGCACGTGAAGATGGTGTTTGGGAGGCCTGGTGCTCAGATGGTATTTAAGCTTTGGGAGATGAGTTGTAGGAGGCGCAGACCGAGGTGTATGTGCTCATCAAGCAATAAACCAATCTTTGTGATGTTGGGCTTGGTGGAAGCCTGCTCTGTGCACAGGTGAGGGGAGATGGGCAGCGGATGAGCTCCAAAATGATCCAGTTTTTGGCAAGTGCAAACTGTCTCCGTTTCAGCCATTGAATGCGTTTCAGACACCTGAAACGTGACGTCTGTTCAGGCGACTCAGTCCAACACCTGTACTGGGAGCCCTGTGTTCCGGTGACTCTGTCAGCCTCCCAAAATTCAACCTGATCAGATTCCAAGAATCTGACGTTTCTATTCTATCTCCGTCAGTCAGATGCTGTGTGACACGTCTGTTTCATAAACTTGGCTAGAGATGCCTCTGTCTACAGGCTGCAGATGAGTCAAGCCCCACCCACTGAACGTGGAACCCTGCCTATGTGTTGTCTCATTGGTTGTACTCCCACACCCCTACCTTAACACTTATCCTTAGCCTAACCCTATTCCTATGGTAGTGGCTTTAACGGTTAGTGGGTGGGGCTTAACCCGTGTGCAGTCGGGGGTACTTGGGACTGCTTGAAAGTGCAGTGTGTGGTACGGCCATTTGGTCTGACACCAATGTTCTTGGAGGTTATCCTTTTTTTTGCCATTCCTTTCTGTCCACATTTCCTTTCATTAAGCATCTCACAAAAACCTTCATCAAACATTTATAATCTCCAGTGTCATCTGCAGAGAGATTTACTAGCGTGAGCTTTGCCAATAATTAATATTTCAAGACGTTTCAGGAATAGATGCATAAAATGTGAAATGAATGGCTTCAAAATACGATTTTTCTTTTCTTGTTTAAGAGCCATGAAAAGAACCAGTCCTTGAACGTCGAAGTAAACCCTTTAGACCACTTCCTGATCCTGGTTCCCATGATCAGCCTCACCTGTCTCCCTCATCACAGCAAGCTCTTTATTTATTCTTCTGACGCATCAGATTTCTTTCTCCTCCGTGGTCCTCTGCCGCAGAAATTCAGAGATATCTGCAAATGCCATTCTCACTATTGAGGTGATGCCACTGGAAAGATGTTCTGGATCTCATCAGATAATTGGTCGAGCCGCTCTGCTCACCTTCCTCGGTTTCCTTAGTTTGTCCCTGTAACCTGTTTCCTTTTTTCTCATGTTTATATTAGATGCTGATTTCTTTCGAACACTTAGAGAAACGCTTCCTCTCCTCTTCACGGCGACCTACACTTGAGCTTGAGGAATACGTTTATTTTTGTTAGTGACTAAAACGAAATAATTGCGAGTCGATCTGTCTGATGTAGTATAATCAAGTAATGCAACGCTCCCATCTCTCTTTCAGTCTCTCTCTCCTCGGTAGAATCTAGGCCAGTGAAATGTCGTTTGATGTGCAGATTTGCATTCGTTTGTGATCTGCTCCAGTTTTCCCCTCTTTCTTCAGGGTTTTGTCTGTTTTGAGTCTGTTCCAGCATCTCAATATTGAGTCGCTCTCTCTCCCCCGTCATGACAGAGGCTGAAAACAAAGCTGGCATCTCTTTATAATGAGACAAGAGCTCCTCGCTCCCTCTCTCCCTCTCTCTGCCTCAGATTAAAATGCACTACTTGTAGCAGCTCTGGGTCACAGTGTGTTAGAGGGAAATTCTCGGGAGACATGAATCAAACCCTGGAGAAATGAAAAACACTTTCCACACAGAACATTACAGAGCTCTTATGATTACCTTCAGAAATGCAGAGAACACATTGATTTTTGAAATATCTCATCTGTCAAAGTAAAAAAAAATGATGCTAGTAGTGAGTAAGTAACGTGTATTTATGAAGCATCTTAGAGGGAACGGTGATTCTGTTTCTGACTAAAATAGATGTTTTTTAGGTAGATGCTCACAATCCTATTCTATAGTAGATCCTAGTTCCTGTCGTTGGTTAAAATGTCACCGCGTCTCACTATTTGTCGTCTTTCCTCATCAGATTCTGTACACAACTATTCATTTCCCAGCATCCTTCACACTAGTGTCTGTTATAATCCTCAAGAACCAATTGTTCCCCAATCAGCTCTTTTCCATTCGTTCCGCACGAGCGACCCCTGACCCCTCCGCGCTCCCTGAGATTTATTTTGGACCTTTATGAAGCTGCTATTAGGTGCCTGAAATTGCTCATGAATATTTAATGAGGCCTCATTTATAGTCAAGATGTATTCTGTCATCGCCAAGGTGACACCGCTGAAATCTCCGTCAGACTCTCAGTGCTTCGAGCCTCACTGATCAGGGGTCAGCAGAGGTCATTGATTAGCCGGAATGAAAGCTCAGCAGAACAAATGCGCTCTGATTGAAGGAAAACGCATCGATCTGAGCGGAAATCTATCTCAGCGCTGAAGAAAGTGTTGAGAAGATGAGAACCGGTTTCTCTCTCGTGAGATAAAAACGAGGGGTTCACGGCACGGGTTCGGTCCGTGTGCAGCGGTGTGAGGTTCCTTGTGTCTGTGTTTCAGACTGCGGGCTGAACGTACACAAGCAGTGCTCGCGGGTGGTTCCTGACGACTGCAAGCCGGACCTGAAGCACGTGAAGAAAGTGTTCAGCTGTGACCTGACCACGCTGGTGAAGGCTCACGATGCCCAGCGGCCCATGGTGGTGGACATGTGCATCCGGGAGATCGAGGAAAGAGGTCAGTGAGGTTACAGAGAGACAGACAGATTCTTTTTTAATCTGGGCAAATATTAATGTGTAGCATTTTGTTTATTTTTTGTCAAAATATTCCATTTATATGAAAAATATTCTCATTTATTTCCCTGTTTTCTCATTGTTATTTTATTTGTTTAACTTGTAGTTTTTCTTTTATCTCTACTTAATTTCATGAGGAATTTTGTTTTATTTTTATTTAAGTTGGATAAATCCTCTCATTGTTTCCCATTTTCCTCTTTTTTGTTATACTTTTGTTTCTTTAATTTAGTCAGTTTTTGCTTTTAGTTTTTTCATTTTTATGTTTTTTTTATTTCATTGTGTAATTAAAAATACAATACAATTTTTACATTTAGTTGTGTAGTTTTTATTGTTCTGGGGTTGTTGGGGTTTTTTCTTTGGGGGGGGGGTGTATTCTGACATTTTATTTTTTATAATAACCTTTTTGTGTTTTCTTTGTACTTTGTTTTTTTGTTTTTTCTTTAGTTGTTGTTTTTAACAGAAATTTTTGGCTATATTTTAAGCTTTAAACTTGTTTTTCTGATTTGTTTCTTTGTTTTTTACAAGGTCTGAACATTTTTTTTCTTTGCTATTTTTTAGCTTTTTGTATTTTTACAGTCGTTTTCCTTTTGTTATTGCATTGTATTTTATTCTAGTTTGTCTCTTTCTATGTGTTTTTGCTTTTTTTTTAAATATTGATTTCAGATATCAATATTTAGATTTTGATATTCATAGTTCTGCAGCACAGAGCAATGCATTATTATTGTGCCCATGAATATTGATTGGGTTTGGGTTTTTTTCAGTAAATAAACTTTTTCGTCTCAGGTTTGAAATCAGAGGGTCTGTATCGAATCTCAGGATTCAGCGAGCTGATCGAAGACGTGAAGCTAGCGTTCGACCGAGGTGAGCCGTGTGTGTTACTCTGTGTTTTTCGCATTCCCACACACAGAACCTCTGTTTCTAGGTCACTCTTTGTCTCGCGTGTGGAGCAATGCTTTTATGTATTATGAAATATTCTGAGCTGCTTATGGTAAATGGTGCATTCGTGGGAGGATTTTCACCATCTGTTCGTGTCCAATATCATATTCCACATTACTGTTTCATAACCATTCCCAGATGAGAGAGATATCTACATGAAGCTCCATTAAAAGCTAAAATCATTCTTTGTGCATTAACTGCAGGAAAGCAGGCTGTTTTATCCGATAAGATGCTCATTAATGTAATAATTCCTCTAGTTTTTAAATGCTGTTTTTTTTTGTGATCAGACGGGGAGAAGGCTGACATCTCTGTGAATACGTACGAGGACATCAATGTGATCACCGGCGCCCTCAAACTCTACTTCCGGGATCTGCCCATCCCTCTCATCACCTATGATGCTTACCCACGATTCCTTGAGGCAGCAAGTGAGTCTCTAAATCGTACTCCGATCACGGCCTTCAGTCTCAGGGTGAATGTTCTGATCTCGTCTATGTGTTCGATCATTTCAGAGCTGACTGATGCAGATGAGCGTTTGGAGGCTCTTCACGAAGCTCTGAAGCTGCTTCCTCCGGCTCACTGTGAAACTCTCAGATACCTCATGGCTCACCTCAAGAAGTGAGAACCTCAGAACCTTGATGTCTCTGTGGTGTTTGAGTAAAGTTAACAATGTGGGGTTTTTTTGTGTCACTGCAGGGTGACCCAGAACGAGAAGGACAACCTAATGAACGCAGAGAACCTTGGCATAGTTTTCGGGCCGACTTTGATGCGGGCGCCAGATCTGGACGCCATGACGGCCCTGAACGACGTGCGCTATCAGAGACAGCTGGTGGAGCTGTTGATTCGGAATGAAGACGTTCTTTTCTAACTCACGCCATCGGGAGATGCGGGGGTGTGGGGTCAACTCCTCAACTTCCTGACGTTGCTTCACCACTATTCTTTTCGAGAATTGAATCTTGAGATTTCCACCCCTCCATTGAAAGGAAAGCTCCAGAAAGGAACTCAGTACATAGCTCCTTTGAGACTTACCTTTTCAGAAGATAGAACCTCTGGAGATCCTATTGGTGAACATAAAAGAGTTTTGTGGTTGATGGAGGATGGAAGCAAATATTGCTTTTCAACTGTTTAATGTAATGTAAAAAAAAAAACCTGGGCCACACAAACAATTGAAGGACGAGGCACTGGGTTCTTTTTGTGGTTCTAAATGTCTTTCTGGACATGAAAAATGAAGGTTTCGGGTCAATAGAGGGGTAGAAGTCTCTCATACCTGATCTCAAATGTTTCTGAGGATGAACAGAATCCTTCCTCTTGTTATTTTGGATCTATAAGAGGAGGAGGAGGAATACATTTCTTTAAAACAGGACTCCACTTCTCTTCCTCCTCATTGATTGGCTTGTTTTTGCATGCTCCTCCCCATTTTTGTCGGGGTCATTGGAACTGAGAGGATCCTCGGCTGTATCATGGGACCTTCAGTTGTTTAACATCTCTGTAAGATATTGTGAGTTTTGGCACGTTTTTACTTTCTGGCGAGTGTAAGAACATCATGGTTGAGACAATCCTGTCATTTTTTTTACAGCTCCAGGATTTAGTTTTTGATTTACTGAGATGTTATGAATGTTTTATGTCATTGTGACTCCTTTTTGAAGGTAAAGCTTTTAATAATTGTTTTCTACTCTGTCAAGTTTAAAGGATTGCTCTGTTGAGGATGAAATGTGTTCATTTATTTTGTGAAACCTGTTTGAGGAATATTCCACTTCTGTGATTTTTGTATTTGACTCAAGCATGAAGATGTTAATTTATTAAAGGGTTCTTTTAGTAACTTGTTTCTTGTCTTTACTTGTTCAGGCATTTTTTTATTTTTATTTTAATTATTTTTTTAGATAATCCTGGAAATCTCAAAATGACTGGATAGATTTCAAAGTATCCGTTAATATTCCTAGTAGTCTACGTTTTAAATAGTTTGCTAATATTATTAGCAGGATTTTTTAGTGTTAGCCAACATTACCAGATGGGGCCTTTTCAAAATGTTTGCTGGTCAGTTTAAAACTTTTTCATCTATGTTCACTTTTTCTATTTATGTTCCCTTTCGGGGTCACGGGGTTTGCTGGTGCCACTTCAGGCAAGAGGCAGGGGTACACCCTGGAGAGGTTGCCAGTCCATCGCAGGGCAACACACACATTCACACACACACAATTTTCATTTTTCATTCATGTCCACCGATGATATTTTTCAGGATCCCTCAGTTCAAAACCCCACCGTAAACTCTGCAACGGTTTGCTCTTCAGCCATTATTATGGTGAGATCAGTTTCGAAACAGATGTTCAGAGCTCGCTCTCTGTGTTCACCCTGAGCATCTACAAGGCTATCAGGAGAGTGCCTCTGTGAATGGGATCTCCTCATGGTCAAGGTCAAAGGGTTTCAGATTTGCAGAGGGGACTGTATGGAATGGGGGTGGAGTACGTGTGGCCCTGGTTGTTGGAGCTCTGATCTCTCTTAATTCAGAACCTGCCGTATGTGACAGCAGCCCTGAGTAAGATGAATGAAGCTCCGGTGGAGTGTGGCCAGGGGAGGGAGGATTTGGGAGCAACACTAACCCCATCAGAAGCTCAGGGAGGAGGAGGAGGGTTGTCTGATGGGGGAGGTCTGGAACGGTGGGGATTTAAAGCGGTGGGGCCAATTTGGGATTTTGCCATTATTTAGTGGATTTGCCATCCAAGCTGGCAGCCTCACCAATGGTTTTGTGAGTTTTAGTCAGACTCAAGGACAAAGAGAGATATTAATTTTTTTTATATATTTATCATGGTTTGGCTTTTTTATTTTTCAGTTTAATAGTTTATTGTTTTGATGAAGGCAGTAGACAGTATTTAGCTGTGAATGTAGTGTCCTTGATGCCACCTGCAGCTTTCTGGTGGTGTTTAGAAGCTAAATGTTGTGTCTAGTGGATATCCACGTTGACCAGCTCAAGGTCTGTTTTTGAACACGGTAACTGGTTTAAGCTGGTGGACCATTCTAAACTCACTTTGACCAGCTAACGAATAGTGTTACCCAGCTGCCATGTTCCAAAGTACAATTTAAGCTGGTCATCCATGGATTTCACACTAGAGGTGGTGTGGTTATTTCCTGAATTTCTGTGTTTTGTATCTTGAGGAAAATGGCAGAAAACCACTAAATGTAATGATTTGGTACACAACCATTGGTTCCTCCAATTTGAAATTAAAAAGTAATGTTGAACTATTAAAGTATGTTCTCAGTTTTGTTTAATTGTTCTTGAATAAGGTGCGCATGCCTGGAGATGTGACCCCACCCCCCTGTATATATATATATATGTGTGTGCACGCTATTTTTTTCTCTCTCTAAATATATGTCGGTCAGTTCAGTCCATTTATTATTCAATAAAGAACGATCTGCTCACAAGAAGCGTCATCGTCCTCCATTGCAACACGCAAGTATTCGCTGTAAGAACTCAACAAGTAAAGATTCAAATCTGTCAAATTAAAAGAATGAGAGACATTTTCATTAGTGTGTTATTTATAATGTATATGTTAATATAGTAAAGTTAAACCATGTAATGGCTCCCTGCTAAGTTGTAGTTTAAGTGACTATTTCCTTTTTTCCAACTATAAGAAAAAAGGGTTTCCAAAAACACGTTTGCTTACTATACTCTTTATTTTTTTTTTACTCCATTATATATTTGTATAAAAATTTTTTCCACGTACGCCGTTGCTGGACCAATGCTGCCCTCTTTCGGCCAGTACAAAACATCTGCTTTGGTCGTGTTGTATAAGTTGTTATTCTATGGAATTGTTTACAGTTTTATATATAAAAAATACCTCACGTTATATTATGTAGTAAATAAATTCTAAATGTGAAATATTGGGAAAGGAGGATGACCCTAAAGTAAAACACCACGTGAAAAGTTTCGTTTGCGCATGCGCATTTCAGTTGCGCTTTCGATTGGCGCGCTCGTGTCGGTTTTAGTCAGTTATTGACGCCGGAGCAATGCACGCTTTTGCTTCTTTATCAGCGGCTGTGCTCGTTTTGGATTAATGAGCATAAAGAACCGAGAGTACACAAACGAGTTTAACTTCCTGAGCGAGAGAGAAGAAAGGAAAATGTGTGTTGTTTTGTATCGGATTTAAGGGAATCAGCTGATCCGGTCAGTCTGTCAACAACTCCTGTTCCACATAACGCTAACTTGTTATCGGCACATGTCAACATGCGTTAAGCTATTTTGCCTTTTAATAATAATGCTTTAGAATCGCTAGGTCTACCGCATTAAACAAAGTAACGTTAGTAGCATTTCAAATTTATATCAAACTGGTTACAGAAAATGTAAAACGACCAGCATCAAAAATCAGTAAACGTTACGCTTAAATAGGGAAATGGTACGTTAATCAAATATTAGCTGCTCAAAATCGATGGCTTGTGTTTTTACATTGTCTTTATACTTTTTAATTGTGCTGGTTATCATGATGTTGGTTTTCTTGTTATTGTAAAATACGACAATAAAAAGCTACTTTGCTAATTTATGTGGAAATAGTGTAATTTATAAGTTAAAAGGGTCATATTTTCAGATTTTATTGGTGTATGATAAGTGTTCCTCAGTGACATAATAACGTGTTTTTAGCTCCACCCTCATTCGGGACGATCTCCTTCACCGTTGTCTCATTCCGGGGTCATACTATGAACAATTTTAACTTGAAAACCAATTGATTTGAGAATTTGAAACCAGAAGTTCAAGACTAAATGCTACATGTCAGCTGAATTCATCTTTCTCCCAGACTAAGAAAGTTATTTTCCTTTTAGCTGCATCTCAAACTCATCAAAAGACAATGAGCTGTCTGTGTTAAACCTCAGGATGGATGACGTTTCTCTGAATACCTCCACTATCAACGGCAATGGATCTGGCACCCCATCAGTGCCTTCCAGCATGTCAATTGATAAGCTCCTGCCCGCCCTGCTGGAATGTTTTGGGATTATCCTCTGCGGATACATTGCAGGGCGCACCAACATCATCTCAGTCACCCAATCCAAAGGACTCGGCAACTTTGTGTCCAAGTTTGCGCTTCCTGCTCTACTTTTCAAAAACATGGTGCTGCTCGATTTCGACAACGTAATCTGGCCCTTCTTCTTCAGTATTCTGGTGGCCAAGGTGACTGTGTTTGTTTTTGTCTGTGTGCTCACGCTTCTGGTGGCAAACCGAGAAAGCCGTTTCTCCAAAGCGGGACTGTTCGCTATTTTCGCCACTCAGAGCAACGACTTTGCCCTGGGCTTCCCCATCGGTAAGTAAAACCCAGAAAAATTGACTGCACACCAGTCTTCATCTAACATCTCCTCCTTTCACAGTGGATGCTTTGTACCGCAACACCCATCCAGAATATCTTCAATACATCTACCTGGTTGCCCCTGTGTCCCTCATGATATTAAATCCATTGGGTTTTGGGTTTTGTGAGGTGCAGAGGAGGAAATCTGGAGAACCCCAGCAGCAGACCAAGCTCCTTATTCTGGGATCGGTGGTCTTTCACGTTTTGAAAAACCCCATCGTGTTTATGGTGGTGATTGGAGTCATTTCTCACTTCTTGCTGGGGCAGAAGATCCCACCGTTTATGGAGGAGTTTCTTGATGGCCTGGCGAATTCATTTGGAGGGGCAGCGCTGTTTTATTTGGGTCTCACCATGGTTGGCCAGCTGAAGAAACTCACACGCTCGACTTTGGTGGCGCTCATTCTTCTCATCACTGCAAAACTGTAAGTTTAGGTTATTAAGCTACCTTTGGATCACAAAAATTAGAGATTATTATTTTTCCTTCGCACTCAGATCTATTTTCGACTCACGGGAACGTTACAAATACTTTAGGCAGGGGTAGTATGAGGGAAATGTTTTTATGATAGTGATAATCTGCTTTTTTATTTTTACATAAACTACTGAAAATCTACTCATTGCTTACCATGGATAGACACAGTGATGAGGTCTTTTATTTTATATGCATTTAGATGGAGGTCAGAAAAGAATGGCCAGACTTGCTCGAGCTGATCGATAGGCAGCAGTAGCTCTAATAACCACTTGTTACAATCGCGGTTAAACGCTTCAAACCTGGAGGCGGATGGGCCACTGTAGCAGAATAACACACCAAGTGTCACTCCTCCTGCAGCTAAGAACAGGAAACTGAGGCTAAAGATTAGAACAGGCTCAACATAATTGGACAATAGAAGCTTGGAAAGATGTTGCCTGGTTTGGTTCTCGATTTCTGCTGCGACATTCGGACGCAAGGGTCAGAATTTGCTGTTAACAACATGAATACAGGAATATCTCGCAGGTACCATTGCTTCTGGATCCAGGAGTCTAAGTGTCTCTCTGGTCTCTGCAGGCTGCTGATGCCTCTGATCTGTCGAGGGATGGTTGAAGTGTTGGATTATGGAAACAGAAGCTCCCTGAACCACAGCAGCCTGTCGAACTACGCGTTTCTCTACGGAGTCTTTCCCACAGCTCCCAGTGTGGCCATCTATGCATCACATTACAGCATGGAGCTGGAGGTGGTACGGAGCTGCTTCGGATGCAGTGCACCACACAATTATCTATAATAACAGTGTGTCACGTGTTGTCACATACATATATGTAATGGTTTTGTTTACATTTGATGAAACATGTGAAATGTCAGCTGTTTTTAATCAAGGCTGTAAACACAACACTTGCGTCTACTAGTGTACAGTTAATAATTATTCAGAAAGTTTGACTAATTGAGAATGTGGTAAATGATCTCAGTGTGTTTATTTCACTTTCTTTACCAAAAAGAAAGATGTGTGCGCAGTTTGTGGTGCATTAGATTGGTCAGCACGGTTGTGGGAAGGCACCAATGGTTCTGAAGCATAGGATATTAGTTGTAAGTTAGTAAAGCCGAACCTGGATCCTCATGTCGGCGTTTTGAAACCCAAATAAATGGACAGAAAAGTGTTTATTTCAGGCATCAATCATGCTGTCCTTGAACAAAATCCAGGTAATGTGCACCGCTTACTTTTCTGTGCCTCAGGTGACATCAGGGATGGTGGTCAGCACCTTCCTCTCGGCTCCCATCATGTACGTGTCGGCCTGGCTGCTGACCATCCCCTGGATGGACGCTGCCCCGCTGGCAACGGCTCTGCAGAGCGTAGGCTTCAACGTCAGCATCATCAGCCTCTTCGCTCTGGTGAGAGATTCTGTGTAGCGATGCTTTCATTTTTCATTCACTTTTATTAATGTTGATCTTATCTAAACACATCCGAGCCAGAAAGGCTCTAATGTGAACTAATGTTACACACTCTCATGTACATTTTTAGGCAATCTATGTGTTAATGGTGTACTCACATGTCTGCGTATAGGTTTTCTAATCGCCTGGGTTTAAAGAAAATCTTTTTGGGAGTCAAATTCTGTGAGACCGCTTTATGTTGTTGTACTTGTTCAGATGTGGAGTGTAGGAATCATGGTGCTGAGCAGGAGGTGTCGGCGAGCTCCTCATGTTTTCACCATCAACCTCTTCACGGCTCAGGTGAGTTCACCTGGGGTTTACAGAAGCTGTAATTTTCCTCATGTGTTTGGGGAATAACATTATAATTGAGGCGTTCGTCGAGAGCTTGTACAATCTTGTAGCTTTGCTCCAGGAGTACATTTGTCTATTATAATTTCACTCCTATAAAAATATGTATTTGGTTATTTGTTACAACAATTCAATACATAAACAACATTTTCCTGGGGTTTAAGCACATTTTGGCGTCAAAGGTAAAAGTAGACACCTTTTCTCTGCATAAGCCCATTTAACATAAAATGTGCCTCTTCTCTTCCAGAACTTCTCTTTATCAATTCTTAAATTAAAAATGTATTGTTGAGGTGAATTATTCAACAAGATCCAATAAAGGTTTGTTCGGGTATTCAATTTTAAATGCTCTGTTAATTTGCGCAAAGAATAATATTCAAAGGAGTAACTCATGCCTCTACATTAGTATAGAGTTAAAATGAAAACCTTCTTAATGGAGGCAGTTACAGCCCCATGAAGGATGCTTGCAGAAGACCTTTAGGAGAAGTGCAGGTACAAGCTTTTCCCCGTCTTGTACTGTGTACGTCTGGATGATGCCTTTACTGTTGCTCAATGTAGTGTGTGCTCAGTCGACGGTAATCAATCGATTAATGTGTTCACAGTTGTTATCCTGTGTTGGGATGATCGCATGGAACTTTGTGGCGACACAAAATAACTTTGTGGGTCAGGTTTTGGCGTTTGCCCTCTTGTACGGATCACTCTACAGCACGTACGTCTGGCCTGGTGAGTCAATACCAGGAAGCAGGATTTGCATTGTTTCTAGGGCTGCAGCCATCAATTATTTTCCCTGGCACAGTAATCGGTCGATTAAATTCGAAAGCTTTTTAAACTGTATTTTCAGCTGAGAAGTAAATCATCTCATCCTGTCACTGTGTTGTGAAGGTCTGATCGTGCTCTCGCTGCTCCTCCTGAAGAAAAACGAAGAGCTGAACTTCAGGCCAGGACTCACCGTGATCGCCGGGTGGGGGTGAGCTCAGACTGGATCTTTTTAAAGTTCTATAGGTTTCACTCAGGTCCTAATGCCTTAATTTTTCTCTCTGTTGAGTTTTGCTTTTCTGGCTGTGGGTGTCCTCCTCCTGTCAGGACACAGAGCTTCAGACACTATCGACTCGGCTTTCTTTTACGGGAAACCACAGGTACGGAGTCGCAATAATCTTCAGACCTTCAGAATGATGACCAGCTGATATTTTGAAACATGTCCATCTCAGGTTGTGTGCACGTGTGCAGTGCTGTGTGTGAGTATCGCATTGTGCGGCGTCTCTTTGGCGCTGTTCAGCCGTCGAACGCAAGATTACGAGAACCTTCCGCAAGGATCAGCTGCTGCCAGGGAAGAGGAAGAGACGCGCCCCTACGATCCTCCACAAGTCAATACCAGCTCTGTCGAGGCTCCCTGCAGCAGAGGAAGCATTAACTCAGGTTCAAATCTTATATTTTTGTGACATTTCTTATCCAGACCACTGTATTTAGTGGTGAACACAGAGACCAGAAATCTTAATGTTCCTCTGCTTCAGATTGTCAGATGTGTGAGTGTGCATGTGGTCGTCCCCAGACCGAGCTCGACGGGACGGCCACCAAACAGGAAGTGCCTCCGCAAACAGGTTCCTCTTTCTTTCACTTCATGTTCTCTCAGATGCACAACACAGATGGTTTGTGGGTTAAAATCGCACCTTCGATGCGTAATTCTAGCAAATGTCCATTATAACATTAGGCTGTGTCATTTCTGGTGAAATAAAAGGATTTGTTGTCATAAAGGCAATGCATAATGCACAAGCTAAAGTATTTCGCAACACACATGGGCATCTGTGATCGGCGTTTATACTGCTTTTCGGTCAGAAAAAATGAAATGTAACAAGCTTATCTGGTTTATTGATTGATTGCTGTGTTAGATTAATCATTTATCAAATTAATCTCTAGTTGTTGTGATGTTTTATTGCAGGCGAGTGTTTGCAGAGCTGCTCGTCTTCACGCTGTTTGTTGGTGGAGCAGGAGAAGAAGGAGACGCTGCGCCAGAGCGCCGATATGCAAAGCACCAGACACATACTGCTGTGTCTGCTGCTGACCGTCTGTTCACTCGCCGTGAGTTTCTTAAACTGTTCATTTTACACGCTTTTTTTTCACCATGCAGCTTAAACGGCAAGAATCATGAAAGCTCAACTAGGATTGGCTGATGCTTCCTCTTGGGGCGGGGGTCTCAGTGATTGCTGGTGTTTACCGTGTGTTGCAGCATCTCTCCAGTGGACTGTGGTGGCTCTTCAATAAAGACCCAGGGCGGTTATATCTGGAGCTGCAGTTCTTCTGCGTCGTGACTAATTTTGGTCAGGTGAGCATACATCCCATAATGTCAAATTGACAGTTCCAACTGAGTCTGTGTTCCACCTGTTTGTTAATTTTGAGAAAAGAGTCTTCGATTATTCCAGAGTTTAGAGTCTCTTATGTTTTTCAATACCCCATAATGACATTGTTTTTGAGGCTTTTTCTAAGTCAGTTTTTTTTATAGCACATGTACTCTGCAGCTACAGGCTTCACAATGCTTTAAAACGCACCAGTGTGTGAATGTGGAACGAATGGATAATGTTCTGGAAATTGTGAAGTGTTTAGAAAAGCGCTATATAAATAATATATATACCGGTACATTTTTTTTTTCTGTCACGTTTGAGTTCCTAGACTTCCTGCTTGAACCATTAATAGTACAGGTGCAGCCCATTCCATGTTTGGTTTTATGTCTTTATGGGGTATTGTCTTCTTCACGGTGATGCGCTATACATCACTTCCTGTCTCTTTTTTTCTGCAGGGTCTCATTTCATTTGCATTTTTTGGGCTGGATAAGCATTTGATTATTTCGCCTTTCAAAAAGAGGTAATGATCTTCTACAATCTTCGATTTAAAGCGTCACAGCACTCTAGAAGAGTCCCCGTCACTGGAGTTCTTTGTTTCGTTATATCTGTCATATATTCATGTGTGTTTTTAGTGTTTTGATGTTACTGCAAGAATAAATACTTTTCCTTTTATTTTTCATATGCAACGAGAATATTTCAGAGTGGTGCTTTTCACGGAAAGCCTGCAAAATAGTGAATATGATAAAAAGAGTAAATGGAAACATAAACTGTCTATGCTGATAAAGGGCCAGGGTTTATTTTTAGCATGAAATGTCTCTTTAAACCATGAGTGATGTCCATTATCTGCGGTGTTTTCTCCGGCAGACTGGAGAGTGTGTGGCAGGGCTGGGTCCCGGCTGCATCCAGCACTGCCGTGTCCGAGCCGGTCACACTGACCTGCAGTCAGTTCCTCACCTTCCACAAGGAGCGCTGCATCCAAGATGTCGTTCACAAAAAGAGGTGTGACTTCTTCTCAGGTTCAAAGTAATGAACTTTAACAGCTAATCGACTACAGAGCTGCTAACTTCCTGAGTCGATTCTGATCCATGAGGTCACCATTTGATTTTATAAAATCCGTCAATGCTTGGTTTTATTAAACTGCACCTAGACTTGAACAGGAAGTGACAGGAGAGGAAGTGTGCGCGGTGATTTCAGGACGCTCCTCTCCCTGTGCTCAGGTGTGGCTCCAGCAGCAGCACGCAAACGTTTCTGGGCCAAGACCTCGTACTCTGGCTGCAGCATGCAGGTCTGGCAGCTGACCAGCAGGAGGCGCTGAGGTATGGGGAGCAGCTGCTGGAGGGAGGAGTCATACAGCACATCACCAATACGCACGGGTTCGAGGATGAGCCTCTGCACTACCGCTTCACGTAGCATTACATTAGCGTTTAGCGATTTTGAAGAGCTGAAACCCTGCTGATGATGCCAACAACCTACTTCCACAGAGGAGAAAACACTGAAAGGATTGTGGACTGAATGCTTTATTTCATGAAAGCGTCTTGGAATTGTGTGAAAACTGCCAAAATGTAGTAAAACCTGCTGAACACTGAATTTTAAATGGTGAACTCTTGATTTCAGGGCTTTGTGCTAGCTTTTGCTTCGGTACCTACACCGTGTGTTTTTAGTGTACGTGGGAGAAACTGAGGAGATACTTGAGAACTTCGGGGAGACTATTTCTCATCGAGAGGACGGGACAACTGTTGGCAAAATCGATGATGAGCTGTCAAATCTTAGATGAAACAAACCTTCTCAGCTGGGCATTGACATGGGGAATGGATGGGTGTTCCAGCATGACAATAACCTGAAACATATGGCCAAGACAAGAAGAAGAATCATCTCCACAAAAGACTTTTTAGTTCTAAGCGCATCAAAGAAGGAAACACTGCTCAAAGCACAGCAGGAGAACCGAAAGACAGCAAGCAATCCTTCTGATCAGGGTCTGGAGTGAATGCTCATCTCCTCCTGGACGCTGTTTGTGAACAGATGCACCAGGAGCGTGGTGTCCTCCATCCCCTCACTCAAATACTTCTCCATCTCCTCCATCTTCTGCTTCTCCAGATCCCTCATCTTCTGCTGCAGCTGCTTTCCTCTCTCCTAAGCATTTTATTCATTTCAATGGCTGCATCAAAGATAATAATGAAAAATTGTATCTGTGAGCTCACGTCGTTGCTGTCGATGAGGGCTGCCGTGACCTCGTGCTTCAGAAACAGCGGATGTTTGCGGTTGGGTTTGCTCTGGAATCTGGGTTTCCTCTTCACTGGATCATCATCTCCGAAACATGGAGAACTGGTGAGTGTCAGTGGCTCCACATCTGCCACAAACACAAATGGCTTGAACACTGACCTGCACAAAAATGAAACGGTTTGAGGCAGAGCGGTAATAAAGGGGAGGAGGATTTGTCAGTTCTGTGGCACCTCGCTGGGTCTGGTGTGGCAGTGAAGAAGTGAACCCCTGGCAAGCTCTCGTCCTCAGGAACGACAGACACCATGCTCCCTGTGCTCATGAATGCCCCCTCCATGTTGATCCCGCTTGCCTTGTCCCGCAGGATCTGCATCATGGTCTCTGCTGAGATGTGCCCTGTCAGCGAAACATTGTCGTTATCTCTTTATTTATGCAGCGACAAGGAAGGTAGTAGTAGGAAAACTAGTAGTTTTGAGAGGGATATTTGCAACCCGGTGCTTCCTCACTCTGAATCAAACAAGAGGAGTTCATGTTCATGCTACAACAGTTGGTCCGTGTTAATCCCAGTAAAATATAAAATATTCTCTGCGTTGGAGTGAAGATCTGTCCAGGACATACCTCACCTTTCGCCCAAAGTGCCCTGGCACCAGCAGAACCCTCTGACCTTTACTAATTAAGTGGGTAAGGAAAACAAATGAAGGTTACGCTGGCACTACCATCGCTCATATGCAGAAGTTGTCGTCCCTCAGCGAATCTTCCCCCTGCGGCTTCAATGCGAGCGGTCGAGGAGTATGAGAAAACATCCGAGAAGCTGAAGGGAGCGTCTCCGTTCCACCAGCGCCGCTCTCTTGCATACGCCCTCAGTCCCTCATGCTCCCTGTCGATCCTTGTGGTGATGGAGTACTGGTTGGAGATGTTACGATAGCCACCTTGAGGAGACCGGAATTAACCATTTAGCTTCAAGTAAAGGTGAAGAACACTCCGGAGCTTGATATTTACCCTCAACTCTCTCTGCAGCCCAGAATTTCCCAGCGGTCTCCAGCACCCAGGCCTCACGGCGGTCGGAGATCAGGAAGCTGTTGTGGTAGGTGAATCCACACTTGTCCTCCATACAGTTCCCTCCCTGGCCATATCTCTCCAGGAGTTCTGTGATCACGCCGACAGCCCGATCCGCAGAGTCCGCCCTCTCCAGAGCCAGCCTGAAGATATATTGGAAAACATTGATTGTAGGATTTATTTATTTATTTTTTTTTTACAATTGAATGAAAAAATCTATAATTATTTTCAACTACAATGCTTTTATCCAAAAGTCTGATCAGTTCTTGCTTTCCCTGATAATTAAACCCTTCATCTTTGCATTGCTAGCTTTGAGCTCTGTTTACTGTCTCACCTCAGCAGATCCATCCCCAGCAGCGCCTCCTCTCCATCAGAGCTCTCTTTACCCCACACTGCCTCGTTCCCGATGCAGACCTGGTGCTCGTTTGCACCCATCTCGGCCCCCCAGAGCCAGGCTGGGCGACTCAGCACCACGGCATACGTGTGAGGCACCTGATCCACCTCGATATATGTGCACTGACAGCCAAGAAAAATTACTTCTTAGGAAAGCACAATATTTCAGATGTTTTCCAAACTAGACTTAAAACACTCCAGAGCACTGAACCAGCATCACTTCTTCAAGATGGAGGTCTTATGGTCTTTGCCCTTAGATTTATCTATTATAGTAAATGGTTTCGAGACGTTCTTGAAGAAGAAACCAGGGGCGTGAATTCCAGTGTTGTAAGAGGTGCCACAGCGATCTATTCTGGGGCCACTTCTGTTTTCACTTTACTTTCTCCTGCTCTAATACGATTTGAGAAAGCTTGGAGGGCCATTTAACTAGATGAACTAGTCATATACTTTTCGCATCATTCTATATTTCTTGCACCTGTATTTTTTTTTCCCCATCAATCTCATTTTATTTTGACGCTTGAGAACCTGGAAAATACCTCAACTTTCTTTGTCTGGTGGTCTTTAGCGGGTATGTAGACGACTTCCTGGACCTCATCGCTGGGCCTGTCTGAGTTCTTCCCAAAGACGATCCGCTGACCCGCTGTGGAAGGAGGCAGTGCTACAAACGTGTCGCAGGAGACTGGGAACATCCTAAAACAAAACATTTGTTTAATTTTCTCATTTATAAAACTCACGAGCACTGCTGAGAGGAAACTGGTTGGATTGTAATTACAACGTCTAACATCAGATTCAAACAGCTGTGTGCGTTTTCTTAAAAGCTTTTACATTAAGTAACATTGTATAAAAAGCCCCTAATTAAAAATAGTTAGCTTAAAGCAGAATTCCAGTGGGGGTGGAATCTTGGTCTGATTTTGAACAGAGACCAACTGTTTTAGATTAGAGCATATATATATTCTGTAACTTTCTATTTTACAGTAATATAACAAAATTGTATATGTACTTGTGCAAACATTTAATGCATACATGGCTACCTTATTTGAAGTGTATAAAGTCAGATTTGTATCCTCGGTCTATTAGTATACACACTTTGTTGCTTTAATCAAACTTTAGTTCCCTTTCTATCCAACATATTTTAAAGCTGACTGTTTAAGATAATAACTACTAATAATTTTTTTAATGTTTCGGAACGTACCTCGGTGTCGGATAATCTAATGCGTATGAACGAGCTTGATTTTTCCTCGCTAAATTAAATCGCCTGTTTACTTTCATTTCCTCGTAAACAAAACTAGGTACGGATTTTGTCACAAATATGCAATACGGAGGTCTGATTTATAAACCATGGTATTGTCAGTTTGGCAGTGAAAGCCGTCGGTTCATGTGTTTTGTGTGTCGGTGAAAACGAGTTTTGTTGGCCACGTGATTTTTAATGTCTTTGTGATTGGCCAATATGCCGTATTCCGAAAACAGGACCGTAAATGTTAAAATATTATATTATTTAAAGTTACATATTTTTTAAATGCTATTTTATAAAATATTTTGATATGCTGACTGGTTATCCTAAAAAGAACTCGGCGTGCCTTTTTGAGCGTCCGTCGCTGTTGCGTCACAAATGAGCGGCGCTGCTGATGATTTGCGTCGTGTCCGGGGAAGAGTGTGATATTTATTAATACCTTGATTGTTGAATCAGGGATCAAAATGGGGAAATCTTTTGCTAATTTCATGTGTAAGAAAGATTTTCATCCCGCATCGAAATCCAACATCAAGAAGGTGAGTGTTTACCGTTAATGCTAATAAGCTAATGCTAGTCAAATGTAAACATTGCCCCTGATCTGTTTACACAAAGGCAAAAGGTGGGATTATTTCAGACTATTTACGAATACAGCATCCAATTTACTGCATGAATTAAAGCAGTAACCATTATCTCCTTGAATTTAACATAATATTGTGTTTTTGTTAACGGATATATTATTTGCATGTGCAAACATTGATGATTACTGCTATGTACGTATTTTAAAGGGATTTCAAATTAAATAATCACATCCTACATCATTATGTATAATCAAATAATCATACATGATCATTATACGGGTTTATTTTGCCAAATAAACTGTACAATGGTATTTTATTTTGGCCAAATTCACCAACAGTAAAACGTAAAAGCTCCATGTTGGTTGCAATTTGGTCAGTTTATCTGACTTATTTTACAATTACTGCATAAATTCTGATCATGGCATTTGTGAGATTGTTCAAGACGGGACTTTCTTTGTATAAATAAAGTGATAAATCAAAGTTATAAACAGTAATTAATGTGGACTGTATCTTCTTCTCAGGTATGGATTGCAGAGCAGAAAATAAGCTTCGAGAAGAAGAAGCAGGAGGAGCTGATGCAGGCCTACGTGAAGGAGCAGGACACCTACAACAACAGGTGAAGCACGTCCTCGATTTCTTGGCTATTTCATTTCCTGTGACTAAACACTCTCACTATTGTGATGTTCCTGATCATGCATTACTGGTTTTACTCCTTCATTATATGGCCGCTGTGAGCTGGGATGAGATTCCTGAAAAACCTAAATGTTTATCCATCGTTCTTTTTCAGGCTGCTGATGGGAGACGATAGGGTCAAAAATGGCCTGAATTTCATGTATGAAGCACCTCCAGGAGCATCTAAAGGTGAAAACACATTCTCGGTGCTTCACATTGCTTTTTAAGGCAATAGTAATTTCTAAAGGATAGAAATGCTACATCAAGAATAAATAAACTTGTGTTATTCACTGTTGTCTTTTTTTTCCTGTCTTTCTCCAGAGGAGACTAAAGAGGTAATCTTCATTTAATTGACTTTATAGAATATTACAACTGTGCAAAATGAACTCTGTAAAGCCTGGTGTGTGATTTTTGACATTATTACTCAAATATTCACTTACAGTTTATAAAACTGAAGCGATACGTGACCAGGTGTCCACCAAATGCTCTCCTCTGTAGTCATCCACAGCTTGTGCTTTACAGTGTAAGGAAGCAGCGCATTGAGGCTAACTGTGTTGTTTTAACTTTGCTAACAGGAAGGAGAGTCAGAGTACAAGTTTGAGTGGCAAAAAGGTGCTCCCCGTGAAAAGTAAGTTCAACCTGAATGCACGATTCAATGAGAGCCAAAAACTTAACGAAATGTCACTTTCTCGTCAGAGAAAACCATTAAATAAGTAAATAAAACTAGCTCTACTGCGCCACATAAATCAATATATCAGTCAACATTTATTTACAAGCACTTACTGAACAGATGATCGCTCTGAGCTAAATTCATGTCTGGCTGCAATAAAAGCAGTTAAAACATTTGTTGTATCCAACACTTTTCAGATTCTCAGTTCATGGCCCCTTCAACCTTTTAGCGTCCCGCCCAAGCATCCGCAGGTTTAAGGGTTAACTTTGTGACTCACAAATCAGAAAACAAGCTCAGCATGAAGCGCATCATTCAAAAGCTGGGATTCTTGTGATTCTAATGTTCATTCAGAAACATTTATTTTTTTTTTTGATCCATCAAAAACTTACAGAATCGTGTCCCCAGTGTGTTGTATCAAACTGAACCATTACCCCGCACCAGACACAGATGGGCACTTCCAGTGTTTGATTCCTCCTGATAAACCGGTTGTCTCTCCATCAGGTACGCGAAGGATGACATGAATATTCGAGATCAGCCGTTTGGCATTCAGGTGAGCTCACGTTTGATTTCATCTCGATTGCTTTTAGTTTATAAGCAATCGAGTCTCCTGAAGTAGTGACCCGAGATGTTCCTTGTTTTGTACTTCCTGTCTGGATTCAGGTGCGAAACGTGCGCTGCATCAAGTGTCATAACTGGGGTCACGTGAACACGGATCGTGAATGCCCTCTCTACGGGCTGTCGGGCATCAACGCAAGCTCCATGGCTGGCGATGAAGCAGGTGATGAAGCAGAAAACTTTTAATTTCTTAGTTTCAAAAAGAAGCAACTTTTCTAAAAGTGTTTTTGGGTTAAGCGCATATGACTGACGCGTACAAGGCATGCCAATGTTCAGGGTTCGTACAAGTGCAAGAAATTCTGGAAAATTTGGTTGAAAAACAAATGGATTTTGAACAAAGTGTGTGTTGAAATTCACTTTCTTATGCAAAGGTTTTCCTTTTTATCTAAAGATTTTGCACATAATGAAAATGTATGGGATTAAAATCGTAGCAATATGACTTACGAATGCGTTTCAAGATTTGCAAACGTGTGGCTTGATGCACATTTCTGCAGAATTTCGTTTCTGGCCACACGGTGGCGCCACCCTTTTCTTTACGCGTTCGTTTTCTATGCTAGTTCTGAACCCAGCGGATGCAATATACTTTTGGCCACACGTCAATTTCTTGGCGCTGTTTGTTTCGTTCGGTTTGAGTGGATTTCTTTATCCGCCTTTCCACCGTTAATATCACTTTATTTATAAACTTTTGGACAACCTGCTTTCAGTGGTAACTTATTAATGTGTTAAACTTGATTGGATTTTATCAAAGGTAAGCTGTCAAGATAAACATGTTAACTGGTAACATTTAAATAATTATCTCATTACTCAGACATTTCTTCTATAAATAAAAAGATAATTTATTTGTGTTACACTTTTATGTTAGTTTCTAGAATCTATGTAGCAGTTGTTTTAAAGTAGTTTATCGGTAACCTTTATTTTTTATTTCAGTCTCTAAATAAAAGCAGTTTTTTTAATTGATTCAATATTTCACTTTCCTTACACAAAATAATGAACACATCGTTTTAACTACTGAGTGCTTATTAAGTAGAAAGTGTGTAGAATGTTCAAGAAATGGACTCTGATGCTTCTCCATCCGTATGACAGAGCCCGCTCCTGGAAGAGATCAGACTTCCTGATCATCAACACCAACTGTTTAGCATCTTAATGAGCTTCAGAATCCCCTCTTTATTCAACAGAAGGATGTTTTTAGATACAAAACCCAACATAGATTTTTCTGTTCAGACAGATTGAGACGGTTGAACGCTCCATGAACGAGATCGAAGTGTTCTGACCTCTCCTTCAGGAAACCCTGGCGCTTTTCTTCCCGGAACGATTGATAAATATCATCATTTCCCCTCGTGGCTGTTCGAACGCAATCCTCCGCCTCGCTCAGGCAGTTAACAGAAGCCAGTGTAGCGTGGATTCCTGACACCGGACGGCAGGGAATGATTACGCTCTCATTATTCGCTTCTGAAAAGAGTGATTTGTCCTAACAGGGCCGTCGATGCACCCCTCGGAGTTAATGGCGGAGATGAGGAACAGCGGCTTTGCGCTGAAGAAGTGTGTCCTTGAGAGGAACAGCACCATGATGGATCCGGCTCAGGTACAATTCGTTCATTTTGTGTAGGCCAAGGTCAGAAGATCTCTTACGCTCATTGGCCACTTTATTAGGTACACCTCTGCAACTGCTCTTTACTGCAAATTTCTAATCAGCCAATCACACGGCAGTGAAGTAAATGCAATGAGACTTGTAGACATGGTGAAGAAGATCTTCAATCTGAGCATCAGAATGGTGAAGAGAGTCTGAAGTTTATTTCAGAAACTGCTAATCTATTGGGATTTACACACACACAACCCTCTCCATGGTTTCCAGAGAATTGTCAGAAAAAGAGAAAGTGAGCAGCAGATCTGTGGGTGCCTTGTTGATGCCAGTCACAGGAGATGACTAGACTAGTTCAAACTAAAGTGGTGATTATCAACCAAGAATCTTTGGCCACTTTTTGGCCTGATTTCCATCTGAACTCGAGGCTAGGAACTCTTACCTCTTAGTCTGTGCTTTTGTTTGGGAGTGGTTTATCTCAGAGCGAGTGTTTGTCGTGCTGCAGGTGTTTGTGGCGAGCGAGGAGGAGGAGGATGATCCGGAGGTGGAGTTCCTCAAGTCCCTCTCCACCAAACAGAAGCAAAAGCTACTCAGGTACGAGTCGAGAACGTTGAGCGCCATCCTTGAAATATGGGTTTATTTCCTCGATTTAAGACATTTGTTGACACAAAACTGATGCTACAAGCAAAATAAAACATCTCCAGAGTTTTGCGAGAAAGCTTTCCATCGTGAGCAAGTGTTTAATTGCATCTGAGTTTTTCATCCTGCTTTAAGATGATCAAATCTTAGGTACTCAATCAAACTTGAGAGCTGGAAGCTTGGGGTGTGACCTGCTCCTCTGCATGTGTGGGGTATGTGTGTGTTTCCAGGAGTGTCCAGCAGAGGGAGACCATTTCAAGTTCTTATCTAAAAAATTTGTTTCAGGGAAAAATATTTAATAAAGGATTCTTTTTATAAAAATACAAATTAATTACCGGTATGTAATTCACTATATGCAAAAAGAATATATATATTATATAGACTAGTCTCAATTTGAAAACGTTTCTACATTATGATCATGTAGAATCATGAGATTAAAATGAGAAATTGAGATTTTCTTAAAGTTGGGTCCAATCAGTTTATATGGACAATTACAAGCTTAAAAGAATGGCTATAAATTCACATTTTATATTAAAGTCCAAGGTAGAAGGCAGAATTAAATTTTAAAATTATTAGCATAAATTGTTTTTTTGGTAAAAGTCGAGAGGAAGCTTGAAAATAATCTACAATGCATCTTAAATATGAGGAAATGTATTTTAATTTAGTTTTTTTTTGTTTGTTTTTATGATGAATGTTTGTTTTTTGTTTGTTTTAATGATGAATTTTAAAGAAAATGGTTGGTTTCAGTGCCATAATCTCTTTGTTCTTTATCTGTTTTTCTCCTTTAGAAAACTTGATCGTTTGGAAAAGAAAAAGGAAAATAAGAAGAAAAGTAAGAAGGAGAAGAAGAGCAAGAAGAAGCTGAAGAAGAAACATGCGAGTTCCTCCAGCAGCTCCTCAGACGACAGCAGCAGCCAATCAGAGGACGAGAAACACTCCAAGAAGGAGAAAAAGAAGAAGAGAAGGAGCGAGAGCGACTCGTCCAGTGAAGAAGAGAAAAAACACAGAGCGCACGGCTCTGCCGAGAAAGAGCGCAAGAGAGAGAGAAGCAGGAGCCCAAAACGATGGAGGGATGAGAAAAGAAAAGTGAAACCTCAAAGCTCAAGTCGAGAGCAAGAGAGAGGGTCCAGCAGAAGCCCGCAGCGAACGAGGGATGAATACAGGAAAGGGAAAGAGAGGTACAGGAGCTGCAGTCGTGAGGAAAAGAGAGAGAGGAGCAGAAGCCCAAAACGATGGAGGAGTGAGAAGGAGCGAGGGAAGGAAAGGCACAGAGAGAATAGTCGGGGGGATGAGAGAGCGAGAGAAAGACGAGATGAACTGAGGAATGACAGTCGAGAACGGGAGGGGGAGAGGCGGAGGTGAATAAAGAACAGAAGAATGAGTGCAGAATCGAACCAGTCTCCATCAAAGCTTTCGAAACAACGCGGAAGAAGAAAAATTTGATGAAAAGATTCTTCATCTCCTGTTTGTGCTTTCACAGAAGAAATAAACTTTGAACTTTTAAATCAAAACTACGACTTTTGAAAACTTGAAGAGGAATTGATTTTTTTTATGTTGCTTTTTTAACATTTTCTCTGTTGATTAAACCAATGCCTAAGACTTTTATTTTTTGCATTTCAACAAAACAAATTGACGTTTATTTGAAAATTCACATCTCTCTTTCTTTTTTTTTTTTCAAAATTTAACCGAAATGATTTTTATGAGAACTTTCTTTGCTACTGAACTGGTTTAAATATTTTTTTTCTTATGATAAAAGTTATTATAACGTATTTGAATTTCAGGTTGTTTTCACTTGTTTAGTCCAAACTACTTTTATCTCAATCATACTAAATACATTCATGATTGTCATTTATTTAGTCAAAATGAAATTTCATAATCTTATACTTATATCTAACATTTTATCTCAAAGAAATAATTCTTAAAACAGTATTAAACTGACACTTAAATTTTGACCAGAAATTTAGATTTATTAATGAAAACCTATTGAGAAATTGTTGTATTTAGTTGACAATAATTCCATAGACGTATTCAGTTTGTTGTTTTCTAAAAATAATTTCATTAGATTTTTATTATTTTATTTTTTACTGATCTGAATGTTTGAGGTGGTTTGTAAATAATGATTGATCTGTTACTTCTCTGTTTACGCTCATTGATGATTTATTGAACTGAAAAGAAAAACGTGCCCCTCTTTTTGGACATTTTAACAATGTTTTAGCGAAAATTGTCCATTATGAACATAACCCAGTATGAAGAAGCTTCCGGTTGCAGGTTTGGGGCTGGTTGTCTCTGGCAGGATGTTGGTTTCTCCAGCAGAGGGCGCCTGGAGAAGAGAGACCGCAGCTTCAGCGAGAGACTGGCGTGTTGTTAATAGATGTTTAATCAGATTTAAGGTAAAACTTTCATTGTTTTGTTTAGTCACGTGATGTATCCTCTTTCTTTAATGTAGTTTTGTGAACCAAAGTCTGAGAGGAGTCCAATGTTTGGACTCCCGCCTCCCCAGTCCCCGGTTCCCGGTGGAGCAGCTGGGGGTGAAGTTTCACCGGAACTCCTTGAGAAATAGGCTGAAGGTTTGACCGAATAGAGGTATTTTCGAGGATTTATTTACAGGCAACTGTTTAAATTTTCCTACAAACTCCTTAAATCTCCCAGAAACTCTATAGTTTTGCAATATTTACTGTTCTGACTGATTTGGGTTGAGTTTTAAACAGAATGAAAAGTTTCGTGTGACGAGGTGCCCAAAATTTGATTGGGGGTGTTTTTTTTTTTTTATTCTAGCCATGGCATTTATTTTCAATAAATAATATTATCTGGAAACATTTGAAGCATTGTTCATTTCCATTAAAGAAATATGAGTCTAAACCATCTTCAAATGCCTGGGTTTTTTTTTTTTTTGTAAGTCGCCTATAAGTCAAAATTATTTTTTATTCAATTATTCGTAGTTTATATTAATTGGTAAAAAGAGCTATAGCTATTCAGTCATTTGTGTTTTTAACAAAATAGCAATTCTAAACACAGACTTTTTACAGTCATTTTCATCTGATTTCGTTTGGTTAATGAATGTAATACAGCTATAAAATATAATGCACTAAAACAAACTCAACCTTCACTACACTAACATTTATTTATTATATAACATTTTATATTACATTTCATCGCAATATAATGTTAAATTCTGTTTATTTTCAAAAATTGTCTATCACCACTTTTATTGGCACGAACTTAAAATTAGATGCATTATTATATAAATACATTCTACTTATACGTTTAGCAGCTTTTGAACCTAATACGTACTAAGCCGTTTATGAATAGATTAATTGAAAATAATAATTTCTATTTTATTTTGTGACATTAACTTTATTTTCCTATACTCTGGTGTTGATGTGGCCTCGTACAAATGCATCACACTAAAGCACAAATATAGGTATTTTCGTCATGATATCGTGTATTTGACACGTTTTATTGAATTTACTTTTATTCACTATTTAAAAAAACATTAAATGTTTTCATCGTGAAGTGTTTGCGTGTCTCTTAATTACGGCGTTTTGTTTTTACGTTAAAATATTTCAAATCTCTCGAGGTGACCGTTAGGACTCTGGCTGCGCGGGAAACTCGCGGATTATGTTCCCGCGCTGCGGCCGCGGGCTCTCTCTTTGATCCCTTTTTTTTTTAAAGCTCGCAAACAAAGCTGACTTGTGGCCGGCGCACAGTCAGAGGGCATCCCAGGGACCGGCGAACAAAAGCGGCGAGTGACACCGCTGCTGTCCGCCGCCCCACGCTCCCGCCAGACTGAAAGGCGCTCGGCTCCGGTCCCGGTGTCAGCTCTAAATAGAACCATATAATTGTAAAGCGTGCTCGTCAATGTCGTCACGCCCAAACAGCACTCATTTCCGTAACACAAATTTTCAATTGTGCGCCATAAAATCCCTGCATCCTACATTAACTTTTAAAAGCCCGGGAAATGTGTTCCGGCCTCCAGGTTGGGAGGAAACACAAAGGAGGTCAAATTGTTTTTGGGACTGAAATAGCATTTTGAATTTGATTCGATTATCTGTAAACAGCTTATTTCTGTTTTGCAGAATCACGAGGACATTAAATGATAGCTATTTGGTTTTTTTCCCTGACAAACGCCTTGCCACCAGCAGCAGCAGCTCACAAAAGGAAATGGAAAGCATTTAGTCTATTGCCTTCTGCTCAATTTACCTTGCTGCACAGAAAGGCTCTTGGAGCCCTAACGAGTTCCCAGGCAGCCGAGCTGTAATTATTCCTCCGGGGTTTTCCTCTGCTTTCTTCTGCGCGATTGGACGCTGCACTGGATAAACACAAAGACGTCCGAGAGCATCCTTGAACCTTTTCAGCGCTGGGGCCACTGATATTCAAATAACAGCCAGGGACCATTTGACTCTAAGAGCATTTAAAATTCAGCATTTGCATAAGGCCTCTTGCCATTTCCAACAGCCTCCAAAAAAGGCGAGCAAGGAGGAAACTGTTCCCATCAAACCAAATCAAGAGTCGCCTTTTAGAAAAACGTGGCATTTTCTCGGGTGGACATGCAAATGCAAGCAGTTAATCTGAGCAATTGAAATAAATGTGCAGCTCCCGAACAAACGAGTGTAATTAGATCTTTGATAAGACACGGATCCAAGACACAAGGGGTCGATGCACGTGCTCCCAGCAATAATTCATTACCATTTACACAGCTCTGGATTATTTCGCTTTTCGTTCCTGTCCGATTCTACAATATTTATCTCGTGAATAAATGTATTTGATTCTATTGGTTTCTGAAAGCATGTGCTCACAACGCGTTAGATTTCCGGTCCCTTTAATTACAAAATGAAAGCCTTGTACGCGTGAATTTGTACAGTTAAACATTTATATATTTTCCGCAATTAAATGAAAGCGTAAATGAATTTTAAATAACTGTGTGACATACATACTGACATCCACAAAGTGCGTCGAACGAGGAAAGAAAATCCCTGAATTTCAGGAGCCACCACAAAACAATCAGAACATTTACAGGGAAAAATAACATGTTTTTGTGGAGATATATATACAGGAGCTCCGCAGCGGGAGTGAGCCTTTATTCAGGTCCCGGTTTCCTCTCCAAATTCTGCAGGTGTTGCTCCGCGCGCAGCGGGAAAACGGCCAGTGTTCTGCAGAACCTTTCCGATGCAAAGTTCAGTTTTTGACTAGTTTCTTTTTCTGTCTCGTACTCCAGACCTGCAAACCTTTCGCGCTTCAGCCAGGTGCGCATCCAAGAGCGCGCGCTCAGGACTCATGGTGAGGCGACTGCTCTTTGACCGTGACCCGCGGGTTGACGCCCTCCAGAATCAGTTCGGGGGACTCGGACCGCGGGGTCTCCAGGTTGCTGGTGTCGGTGTCGCTATCGCTGCCCTTTTTGCCGCCTCCTCCAGCCGTGTGCGTTTTGATGTGTTTGCTCAAGTGGTCGCTCCTCATGAAGCGCTTGTTGCACACCGGGCACGCGAAGCGCTTCTCGCCCGTGTGGGTGCGCAAGTGCCTCTGGAGCTCGTCCGACCGGGTGAACCGTTTCCCGCAAAAAAGCCAATTGCACACGAAGGGCCTCTCACCGGTGTGCCACCTCAGGTGGGCTTTGAGGTGCGATGTCTTCCCGTAAACTTTCCCGCAGCCTGGGATGTGGCAGCTGTGGAGTCCCTTCCTCCGCAGGCTGGCCCCCGCGGGCCCCAGCCGCTCCGCCTCTTGGCAGTTCGGACAGTCGCATGTTGCGCGGCCAGAGTATCTCCTGGAGGACCTGGAAGAGCTCCCGATGGCGGAACTGGCACCGGAAAGCATCGCGTTCGTGGCTGAGCCATCCGTGTACGTGGGGATCACCGTTTTGAAGCCCTCCTGGGTCAGCAGATGTTGGCTGGTGGACAGGATGTGGGATGCGGTGGGGCTGATGCCAGTGGAGCTGAACGCGGAGTGCGTCAGGCTCGAGAAGTCCGGGTTGTAGCCGCTGAGCTGGGAGTGGATGGCTTGTGGGGTTCCGGAGTGCAGAGAACTTTGGAGAGTACCGGCCGGGTTTTGAACCTCGAGCCAAGAGCCCGGGTTCGTGTGCACGTCCCACCACGTGGACGCGCCGTTTGTTACGTCGCCCGAGATGGTGGAATGAAAGCCGGATTTGTACCAGGATTCATACGGGTGCGCCATGCCCACCCGCGGATATAAAGTGTCCGCAGAAGAGTGAACTTTGGAGATGAAGGCGGACTGTCCCGTCTCCTGCGGGGAAACCCCGGTGCCGTTGGAGAACAAGCTGCTGTATTCGGCCGAGAACGCGGAGGACGTTGGTGATGTTGACGCCAGGCAGAAGGCGCTGTTCCCGCTGCCCGTGCTGGTGGTAAGTCCGGTGGTGCCTCGGCTCGTGGCGACAGTGAATCCGGGCAGGCTGGAGCCCAGGTTGCAGCTGGACGAGGACCTCTTCCAGGGGTGGAAGCCGCCTTTGGAGAAGGCGCTGGAGTCTGGCAGGGTGGTGAGGGGACTGGTGTTGCCGATTTTGTTGCAGGTCGCAGCCAGCATCGCCAAAGGGGTCGTTCCAAAGCGCGGCTCTTCCTGTTTGCAGGGGAAAAGTTTTACACGTCAGGGGCAAAAATTAATGACAAGAAAGAAAGAAATCCAACGGTGAAATCAGATGGTCAAGAAAACTGAGATGTGAACATTTAAAAATAAAATGTACACACACTATTTTCTAAAAGTAAAAATGGCCATTATTTATTTCTGATCAAACTTTGGTAACAAGAAAATATGGTTGGAAATAAAGAGGTGACGTTTGTGTGGAGCAATGCAAGGCAAACATAAAGTTTAGCACAAAAATGTTTCTTTTTATTCCAACTTTAGGTTGAAAGGGAATTGACACCCGTTCAACTCAATGCCAAATAAAACCGACTATTACTTCCTGAAACATGTGGAAGAAAGCTGCTTTTATAGAGTTTAACCTAGATGAAACGCACGGACTGAAAACAACAACTTACCCCAAGTATAGACGTAGCCATATCCAGGGCCCTTCCTAGAGAGCTAGTGCGCGAGAACAATGCGTCAGTGTTCCAGTGTGACCGAGGGACAGCGCGCTCAAGCTTTACACACTCCCCCTCTCTCCCTCGTTCTCTCCCTCTCTTTCTCTCTCTCTCTCTCTCTCTCTCTGTGTAAGTGTTGCACGCCGAGCGCGCGCTTTGAGCTACAGCTGCTGCCAATCTCAGCCAATCTGTGCGCGCGACCCGCTGCGTCCAGCCAATGAGCGACGCGAGCGCGACAGAAACCTAAACGCGTACGTCAATCAGTGTCTCCGTTTCTGACCGCGATGAGCTCGTTTCTTCGTTTATATTTCTTTAAATGGCCACGAAGACGCAGAGAGTCCAGAACGGTGCTCGACTCCTGCTAAACCGCCTCCGGTGAGCGTCTTGTGGTTTCTTTCGCTCAGAAATGTGATTCATGCGAAACTTTGGCGCGGCTGTATCGTCGCGATGGCGTTTCGTTGTGAGCACGATCTTGGCGATGTTTTGGGTAAGTTTCGATGTAAAGTAGCCAACACGCAACGTTCTGTAGACGCTAAGGTCTTGATGTCGTTTGGTTACAGTTATTTGACGTATTTTTGTGATGTGCTTCATGCAGACGCGTGCGTTTTAATTTCAGTGCGTTTATAAATATTGTTAGAAACATCTACTGGTTGTTATTAACGATAAAATCAGTGACTGTTGAAATATTTTTAAATTCGGACAGACACTGAAATGGAAGAATGACCAACAGCTGGACACCGGAGCTACAACAGGTGTGTTGCATGAATGTTGGGGGGGGGGGTTAGATGCACAAGCTTTAGATTTTGTAGGCTCCATGTGTTTTATTTATTGCTGGGTTTAATTGAGATGCAAACGGTTTTTTATTAAGTTGTAGCTGCAAGGTTGTGGTCAGCTGACCCACTGTTTGGCTCGTTCCAGCGGCTTGTGCGCGAGACTCAAGTTAGTCACGTGATGGTAACAATATGGCCGATAAAGGTATACTTATACGGTTTTCTACACTTCTAAGTTTTCTGCAATTTTTCTCTCGATGCCAAATTGAAGCAGAGATGGGCTCAAGGTAAGTTGTACAGACTTTTTATCATAATTTATATTTTATTGGGGTTGATTGACCTCAATCTTGTATGTCTTAAATAAGAACATTTGTCTTAAAGGAACACGGCAAGTTGATTTGCGAAACATGTTGTAAAAATGCTTTATTTTTTTTAAGTATTGATACAATATTATTGATTATTAAAGTACCATTATGTTATCCGCAGATGGGAGGCATTTCAAGAGTATCTGGCAACCTGGAAAGATCTCAGGGAACTATTCCAGACAACTGTTTCAATGAATTTATAAGATTGAGGGATTTTTGTGAAATGATGACTTCTCTCAAAAAGGATTTTTCAAAATTATAATTTAATTAAAGAGCTGTATCACGACCTCTGTTCTGCATGCAGTATGATTTGTTGTCATAACACAACAGCAGTTAAGCATTTTGTTGGAAACGTAGTAAAATTGCCCAATTGGGTTCTGTTGAGCACCAGTTGAGCTTATTTTTGTACATCTTGTTTTTAAAAAAAGCATTAATATGACGTTGACCTAATGCTTTTGAATTGCATTACTTTTAGGTTTTAGCACATGAACTCAGTACTTTTCTGCAAAGCTAAAATGCTTTCGTTAATAATAATAATTGCAAAGGTCTAACCTTAATAAAACTGAGTCATATCTGTTAAATATAAAATATGTGTGTTACGTTTTTTTGCTGTGCATTTATTGGCATTAGTCAACATGCAGGAATTCTGATGGATGTGCGATTTAGGAGATATTCTATTTAAATCCTTCTTTTTTACTGTTAATGCTTGTGTATGTATGTGTAAACTTGACAACCATTTTTCAAATCAAGCAAATTTGAGTTTGAACCAAAAATACAATAAAAACCTGGTACATGTCTTTTGAATAAATTAAGGTACTGAAATATAGATCAATGCATTATCGCAGTGTTTTTTGCTGCTTGTTAAAACATTTAAGGCTAATGACATAATGCAACAATAGCCTGCTTTGGAGAGAATCGCCTCATCTTTTTTTAAAAGTTAAAGCAATTTTCTTGAGAATGGCCTGGAGAAACGCAATGCATTACAGTATTCAAAATGACCAAATAATGCGCCATTACAGCGCCGAACACCAGCAGCAGACGCAATGCAATTTACTCCCGAGCGAGGAGAGCTGGCATGGGCTGCAGATCCCCTCCTGAGAGAGAGAGAGAGAGGGGGGGGGGGTAATATAAAACAATTTATTCAAAGCCTCGGGGAAAAAAACCCTCGATTTCCGCAATCATCGCAAATTGACGGAGGAACAATTAACACTATTAAACGACCGTCAGCGTAAACAAATTGGCCCGAGGCTCGGCGAGATTACACATCTATAGATCCGGATTCATTAATGTTAAATAGATTGATAAAGCAGATCTGTGTGCGTTGGGCTTGGGATCAAACCATCATATCTCATTCAGTGAGTCTGAGAGATTGATGCAAACGATTGGATCATTTTAGGAAACAGTTAAGTTACAATATCATTAATAACGAGCAGAATAATCAGTTAAACGGTGTTGTCTTCTATTCTTTCCGATTTTTAACATGCATCGAGAAAAAAAATAATTTCAATATGTTTTCCAGTTCACACTGAAGCTACAAGCTTTATGAAGAGCTCGAAAATGTAATTAATAAGTGAAACATCAATAAAAGATATAATGTCGATGATTAAGTTATACTTTCAATCACACGAACAAGTCACTATTCTATTTAAAGTACAAAATATTTCAGGTTTACAAATACGGTTTGTGCAAAATGTAAGATTCACAATCGAACTTAATAATAACATAACCATATGTTATTCCATCAACCAGCGTATATTTAGTTTATCGGCTGCTCAAAATAATGCATTAAATCGCTTCAAGTGTTACTATGTAAATTAGGCGAAACCTCGTTAGCTGACGTCACGTACTCTCGTCGAATCAGCCACGAATTTATCGATATGATTAAATGCAGTTAATAAACTTACATTTTGAGGATTTTTGTCTATTTGGGATGTCACCAACCCAAAGGTAAGCTCTTTTATTAAAATGTTGTTGAAAATAAAATATTTAAATTCGTCATTCGCTATAGAGCTTTTTAAAACTTACTTTGACTTGTTGATTGTACAAAAATGACTAAAGAATTACGGGTCGATACTTTGTTTTAATTTCACAAACTTTATTTTTGAAGTTTTGCGTTGAATTTCTATTCGTCTCGCCACGCAGGAGATTTTTTTTGCTTCTTGTTTCGCACTTTCAGTGATAATTACGAGGCTATTACAAGTCATTAGATTGATCAATGTAGCTTAAACAATGCGAGTGATTTATTCAGAAGAACAAAACGCGCTCCGTTCATTGTCTCGAGCTTGAGAGGCGATCGACATCCATCACAGCCTCCAACAGCACCAGATGAATGATTAATCCGGACCTATTCATTAAAAAAGCCTCTGGCCCGATCCTCCAAAAATCAGAGGCCGGGTTTTCACCGGTTGCTGCTGGGATTAATTTGTCCCCACCCTTAAGAGGAAAAGCGCATTTGTGGATAATTAACTAATCTGGCTCATTTGAAACCCCTCTCCATCTCAGGTCCTTCACTTGATCACCCCAAACAGCCTGGGTTCCTCCTTCCAACAATCAACACGAGCAAAACAAATATTAACTCGCATGCAGCGGCGGTTCTGGGATAGTGACACTCCTCCACCCAGAGCTTTGATTGGGGACTCCCGAGATGACTTTTGTTTGAGCTGCTCAAGAGCTTTTTGGGGGTTTGGCTGGGCTCTGGCTTTGTTTTAATAGATATGACATTGTGGGGTCGGTTTATTTTCGACCAGTTCAGAGGTGATCGCAGAAATGGGCTTTTCATTTAGTTTTAAATTTGCAAATCAGTTTATGGCAACACTTCTCTGAAGGTTTTTTTTTTGTGGAGATTTCATTGACTTCCTCCCACACTAAACACTGTATTCCCTGTATGCTAAAGATCCATCCATATATGTACAAGCTAAAACCCTAAATCTGCAAGAAATCATGAAGGGGGAGACAGAACCTATAGAAAAAAAATCTGAAATCACATTGCTTGACTTTTTTTTTAATTATTATTATTTATATGTAAATGACTGGCTAAAAAAGTATTTGTATTTCTCAGACAGATTTCTTACCCTCAAAGACCTGATAGTTTTGAAAGAGTCCAGCTATATCCTCTGCTCATGATTCTAGTTTAGCAGCAACAGTTTGAGGTCGTTTTCCGTCATAAAGACACCCGTGCACCCCACAATCAGTCAACTATCAACATGAGCAAAACCAAAGAGCCGTCAGAAGACACAAGAGACACACAAAGCTGTAAAGGGCTACAGGCCATTCCCGAGCAGCTTGGTGTAAAAAGAACAACTGTTGGGTCAAGACTGGGTCCCTACAGAAGAGTTCTAATCGTAGAGCATCAGTGTCACTAAGAATGGTGAGGAAACAGCCCAGAACTACACGGGAGGTCAATGATGTGAGATGTCATGGTTTCAAATCATGCGACACACGAGAGATTCCTCAGCTTAACCCGTCTGAAGTTTACCAGGGAGTCATGGGAGAAAGTCCTGTGGTCAGATGAGACCGCATAGAACTGTGGAGCTGAGTTTGGAGGAAGACCTCTGTAATTCTGTAGGACGTCTGTACCATATATTAAGATGCTTTGACTGGAGTGACCAGATACTTATTTGATGAAGTAATTACGAATAAATTGTTTAAAAAAATTACATGATGTGATTTCTGGATTTTGTTTTTAGATTCTGTCTCTCAGTGGAAATGCGCCTATGCTGAAAATTGTAGCCCCTTGCATGATTTCTAAGCAGAAGATTTTTTACCATGCCTTATTAATACATTTATGATTATTGTAATACATTTCTATTCTGTAATTGACCATACTTTGATTTTTATTTTCAATTTATAATAATGGAACTTTTATTTAAGATGCTTTCTTATTAATGTTTTTTATTTATTTATTATCTTGTTTTCAATTAAAAGAAAAACACTGTTAGTTTTCTATTTTAATTCACTGTGCTGACGCATTGATTAGTTGTGAACACCACAGTCCTTCAATAATCACATTACACTCTTATCAGATGTGCACCAGATATCAGTCACTGTTTCTAGTGATCTGACGTCCCTCACACCGTTTTCCTCCGTTCCCCTGCTCCTGTAGAGGTCACTCATGAAGTGCTCCCGAATGATCATCATCTGTCAGATTACGAGCGTTATTGAAAGACCCTGAGCTCTGGGTCATCAATCTCAAGCTATTGCAGCTCTATTGGTTTCTGGATTCGTTCACATTCCCATCAGCAGGTGAGAGGCTGACCGCTGCTCTCTCGCTCCTGGCTCGCTTACCCATCCTGCACAGACAATTCACCCCAAGTCCCAAATCCAGCTTCCCCATTATGGGATTAAAGCCTCGTTATCAAGCTTTGTGTTGGGATAATAGCAAAGCCTCATTCAGATCATGCTCCGCGGATGCTCTGTGAGGCAGAACCCAAAACCGGTTCTCCCAGTGAACTCATCGATTAAATGTTTTGATTGTTTTACTTCAGAAACACCGTTCTCTCTTTAGTCTCATGGAGCAAACATTGGAAGAACCACTCAAGAAACAAAACATTCACAACATATTGCATTACAAAATGTTCCCATTTTTGTCTTTACCCTTTCATTTAGAGAAGCGTTTGACCCCACACTGATTCTGGGTCAGCTCATAAAGTTTAAGCCTGGTTTATTTCAACTGTGATAGACCGCTGAGACTTGTAGTCACCAAGAAAACAACTGTCAACGCACTACATCATAAACGACTGAAGTCCGCTGCTCCAGGAAGCTCATGGTCAGCAGATCAAAACTCAAGCTTGTGTTTGGAGGAGGAGGAATGGAGCTAGAGACTTTGTGCATTGGTGGCCTTTTCTGCCAATAGGACTGGACGTATCTCATACAAAGGGATTTTGGGAGGCAAACAATAACTATTGAGTGAAAACCCCTTTGCAAATGTGTTTTGGATCGGCGTTTCAGAAGGACAGTGATCCAAAACACACAGCAAATCAAATGAGCAGCACATGAAGGGTTTGGAGACACTTACTCCATAGAACATAAGTGGAAGGTTGTTTCAAATGTATTTTCAGACTTGACCGTGAACAGGGAGGATGCTCATATCGTACTGCAGCAACCAAAACATTCTAGAATTTGTTTATTGTTTCCGTTTGAAACCGCTTCACTTATGACCTCATTTCAAAGTCATTTATTTTTTGAATGAGAGTATTCCTGCTCTTGTTCAAATTATTACAGTAACTGAGATAAATAGTTTTCATGCAAACCCATTTTGGCAAAGAAAATGATAATTTACAGAATTTTAGAACTAAACTATTTGTGCAAATTTCAGCCTTTCAATCTCAACCGTTCACTCCCAGCAACTTTACTCAAACTCTTTCATCTCAAAACATGATATAATTCTCCTTTGCTGGTGCATCAGGAGCTTTAACCGTTCAGGTTTTCTCATATTTATGTTTTATATGTCTCTCTCTCTCTCTCTCTCTCTCTCTATCTCTATCTCTCTCTCTCCCTCTCTATATATATATATATATATATATATATATATATATATATATATATATATATATATATATATATATATATATATATATATATATATATATATAAAGTAGAGGATGGTTAAAAATGGGAGTTTTTTTTATTATGGATTCAAAACAAATCTTCAAATGGTCATAAATAAGAATTTTTATATAGACCATACTCTTTGTTTCCCTTTTATATTTTAATAGTGTAGTCATCCGTTTCATGCACAGACATCTCTCTTTATGGACGCAATCATCCCTGACCTCGTGATTTCATGTTAAGCAACAGGCGAAGCTCCAGAGGTGTGTTTTCATGTCTCTGAAGCAGCGTGCTCTGCCGGGATGAGTAACCACCTTCAGTATGTGTTTGTGTGGGAACAGGTGCCGGCTTGGCCAGACGCACGCTCTCATTCATCATGAGTCAATAAAGAACATAAAACTAGTGCGTGACAGAAAGACTTTACTTACCAGAAGAACATGCTTTAGATGCATCACAACACACACCAGTAGCCTACCCACTGAGGAAATCTATTCTGAGGAAATATCTACAGAGTTTGGGTTGCATTAGAAGTCATTCATGAAAAGTTAAAGAAAGACAAATAAATTATAAACAGTATTGTGAAAGTTCCTTAAATCGCCTTCAACAGCTTCAGTGCGGTGGAAACGTTTAAAACCGTTTTTTACAAACATGTCATTACCAATAAACATAGAGAGCGTGATCATTCATGCTAGCTAAAGTTTATTTTGCAGTGTATGAACAGCTATTTAACGTGATGTTGACACAATCTAGCATCCCATCATCCTGTAGATATAATTTAGCAGTGACATTTTGATGTCAAGACTTAGCATAAGTAGCTTTATATTATCATGATGCACAGGACATTAGCATGTTGCTTGTATTTTATAAAGTGATAAATTTGATTTCATGACTCATCAAATAATTATCACAATGCTATCATGACTAAGCAAGCCATTTAAATTTAGCTGCATGTATTAGCCAGTCATTAGCACAATGCACAAGCTTTTAGCACGACTGAAGTAATAGCTAACATCAGCTTTTTAATATTCCATGATCATGACCTGGCACATGATGAACACAATGATGTGAAATCATGAATCAAGTCACTGACGTGATGTTAGCATGACAAACCATTTGCCAGGCATGTTATCATTTAGGTAGCAAAACTCCTCACTAGCATGATGCTAGCATGATCCATCAGGTAACTGGTTAGCAACTTCTGTTGAGTCTGTTTTATGGGCAGATTAGCATTAAACAAATCTATGCATTTTATGTATTTTTAGTTCCTGGTTCTCTTTACAGATATGTATCAGACGATAAATAAATGTGCTCTTGTGCTGCAGTGTTGCCACATCTACGTATTTAAACCTTTCCAATTATGTTTCTTGAGTGGAAAGAAATCTTTCGATGAATACTGACAGACCCACACTGAGACAGACACCCCCTACCTGCAGCTGTGCCCTGTGAGGGTGAAGGGAAGCGTCGGTGGGGTTTTTATCTGGCTCAGTGATGTGGAAGAGGAAGCCCTGAGATTTCCTGAAAATAGAGAGCCAAAGAAGCAAAACTGAAATAAAAGACAAAAATACTCAGGTTGACTGAGAGAAAGTGGTCAACATTTATGGCAAAACACTAAAAACCTTATTGTTTTGTGCGTAGCACTGGTCACTGTCGTTTCAGGCCTATATCATCTTTCATGTACATCTAAGTTATTAGCTTGCAGCTATCAAGCTAGTAGCATGTTGCTAGCATGACTCGGCATGTCCTCAACACAATGACACCATGATTAAAGCCAGTAACATTACATTAGCTAGAATAACTTAGATCACAAGAATGATCAAGCAGGGATTGAAAGTGCTTTCTGCTGTGTGGTTCCATCCATCAGAACTGAAGTTATATGCATCCTAATAACCCTTTCAATATTAATGTTTGGGTTAATAGTAAACGTAAACTCTGGAAGAACGCGAGAGCATAACTGTTGCGCTTCCTATATCCATTTCAAAGCTTGTTAAGAGTCTATTTCTCCGTAACAAGCTACTTGTGATTAGCATTGTAGCATCACTCTACACGGCTATATTTAGCAAAATTGCATTTACTGCTAACAAGGATCCAATCAAACTCACTTATACATCTATAGGATGAAATGAAAGTGATTCACTCTGTCTAGTCGCTTCATTCAGACCGTTCACAGAAACAGCTTGCGGTATGCAGTTCTTATACGTAACTCTTGTTTTCTATGTAAACTAAAATTTAAAGTTGAAGCCATTGCTCATCTCTCAGCACCTTTTATTCTCGAATTCAGCAGAGCAAACAGCAGTGTATTGTAATGCTGTCTCCCTTCATGTTCGAGCAGAACACTTCCACTAATCAGAGCTCTTCTGCAGTGAGGGGAAAGTCAATAGCTGCATACGTTCAGTAAACAAATTCAGCCATTCTAAAAAGAGCCTCCGTTTTAGTGACTGCAATTTAAATTATTCTACCGTGTAACACCTTAATTGTGTAAGACAAAGAGGATGTCGAGAGCACAAAGGAACGATGAGAGCGGCCTCGTTTCAGAGATGACATGTGATAAGCATGGAGTGTGCAGCGAGTGACAGTCGCTATAATAAGACTGAGACAAACAGTTTGTCTTTAAGCTGTTGGGAATGTCAGACGCTTAATGAAGATAAAGAAATGCTGTTAGCAGCGTGTTCAAGTCAATTCTCGGCTTGGCTTTCGTTATTGGCATTTAAACAACACAGGTTTGAGTTTTTACACGTCGAGGGTTTGGCTTTCAGAGTTATTGATCAGTGGAGAAATGCTTGGAAAGGGAGAGCTGAAAGCATCTTCAACGGCCGATTATTAAAGATGCAGCGATGGTGTATTAATTCAGTGTCAATGTGCAGGTGATCAACAGGGATCAACCTGATCTTCATCTTAGCATCCCTAAACCGAGCCGTTCTAGCGAACACTGCTTTGTTCGGGCAACGTTTGAAGATGAGCTGAAACTGCGGCCTTCAGATCCTCCTAGCGGCAGATCTCTTCTTACAGCTGAGTCACCAATCAGAGAGTGAAGCTCGCTCCGGCATCTCAAACTGGATTGGCTGAATTTGTATCACACTCAACTCTGACCCATAAAATTAACTGTTGCATGTCCCAAATACCAAAGAAAACACAAGTCAGCCGAGTTAAAAACCCACGATTGCCTGTGATTTAGAACATGTGACTCTGAAAATGATACCGCCTCAGTCAGACTCGAGCCATGTTTGGCCCATATACCATATACCAGAAGTACCAGACAAATGCCAAACTTTGCTGACTGGATTTCAGGATCGTGTCATATCGCCACCTATTGGACCGGTGAGCTCTTGACAGCTTTTAATGAGAGGGAAACTGTACATGGGCGGATGAGATCATGTTCAGAGGATGATTGGTCATCTCCCCGTACTGAACATGTTTTACTTATTATCATTGCGTTTAAAAACGGGAAAAGCAAGCTGTTAAAGCGACACTTTCGTGAAAGCTCTCCGTTCTCCTGGCCATTGTTTCAGCACTTAACCATTTCAATCTTTGTCCAGCAATTATAGAAATATTTGATCTGATGTGAACAGAGACATGTTTCGACACTTAGGCCTCTTTTTTTAATTACTTAATTAGATGGGAGTGAAAACATGCTTGCGCTAGATTCAGATGAACACAAGTTTGTGGAGCATCGAGAATGAAACTGGGCGATGGAAAAGTGCTTGTGCTCACACCTCGAGTTATTAAATCTGTACCGGATAGTTTATTTAAAAAAAAAAAAACGTATTTGCAATAAACCAGGCAGAGATGTCGGTCATTGTTATTATTATTATGTTTTAAAAAATAAAGTAGTTTACAATGATTTGACTGAATGTTCGAATGGGACGAGGGGTGCGTTAGTGCTAGCTTTGGAATGCTTTGTTCCGGTTTCATTGTAAGAAATTATTTCTGTATGAAGCATGTTTTCAACTGGTGACACTGCTGTCAATGATGATAGAAACAGACACTCAACTATCACCATAACTGCACAAACGCCTCACAAAATACATTTTAAAAGGCAATCAAAAAGGGTTTAAGCATCTTTTAAAACCCTCGACTGTGGGGCTGACCTGATTTCAGAAAGCAGGGCATCCATATCTGAAAGACATGTCTCCCTCCCTACGAGGAACAGCTAACTTCCACAAAGCTAAAGATCTCAGTGACCGCGAGTGTTTCTCTGTCCATAAATTACCACCAGAACATTTTGAGCTTTAAAAACAAATTTTACCAGATCCTCTAGAACACATGCAGCCAATGCAAATCTGCCAGCACCAGACCAAAGCCAGGTGTACTTAGACCGGGTCCTGGATTCAGAGTTATGACCTTTCTCATGAAAGCTCATAAACTGATGGCTCCTTACACATTCATTTCACACGTACTGATAAAATAATCAAAATAAATAACAGACCATTAATGAAAACCTCATGAAAATGAATATTATGAAAAGGTTCCATATAGAAAACAACTAGTGCCACACTCTAGTCTCAGATAATTAACTCAAAGGACATGTAAAGGCCTTTTAATGCTTTCTCAATGTAGTTCTGGTGGCTGCACAACAGTAGAGAAGACTGGTGACTTTCCTAAAAGTTGACCATTGATATAGAAGCTATAGGGAAAGAAAAGATGTGGTCAGAAAAAGTGCAGAAATTGCACCCTGGAGAGGATTGTGAAACAAAAATTTTTCACAAAGAGTGAACAACTGTAGCTGGAGTAAGTGTTTCAAGAACCACCATAGACAGATGTTTGCAAGACTTGGCTTTCTGCTGTCACATTCCTTGCGAACAAGAGACAGCTTCAGAAGTGTATCACTTGAGCTAAAGACAAACGTTTGGTTCTCTGATGGTAGTCAATTATGCATTTGCCAGGCTGGAAGAAGACAGTCACAGAATCCACGTTGTTTAATATCCAGCGCAAAGTTTCCACAGTCAAGGAAAGTTTGGGGTGCGAGGTCACCTGCTGGTGTGGGTTCACTGTGTTTTTGTTGAGCTTGCGTTGAGAACTGTGCACAGCTTACAAGACTTCTATTAAAAGAGCTTAACAAAATTTGATGGTGACAAACCTTTGATCGAAGTGCACCAGCAGAACCCTGTCACCCTGAAAAGAAAGAAGTGGTTAAAGAAAGCAAAGGAATTTGTAATTAACCAAGAAACATACTACAGTCCCCCACAGTAACTAAATGAAAGCAGTTGTTGTAAAATATTGTTATTTCTGCAAGCCTTTAGCTTAAATTAATGAGCAATCAATAAAATCACCCCTTCAGTCGTGAGGAGTAAATTGTGGACAAAAGTGGTTCTAAACAAAAGCGGTTCCTTTGAGAATCTTAGAGTTCATCTTCGTTTCGGAGCCTGCCTCTAGTGACCAGTTGATAAACTATGGTTTTCTTTACTTACGGCTTGTAAACGGAGAACAGGTGGTAAATGCTTGGGGATGTTTCATTAAATTAATTCAATAGAACACAGATGAGTATTTTTGAGTTTTTCTATACAAGCGGAACAGAAACTCTTTTTTCAGAGCATCGTTTGATTTATTCTGCTTACTGTGATGCTGTGTATCGCAGATTAAGCATCTGAACCCTTTTCAGAAGATTCCTTCAAGAGCTCATCAGTCTCGCTGTGATTTCCCCAGTGTTTTCATGGCACTAACCGCTGCTGCCTGCATCCAGACAGAGAGTGATTGGAGTCAGACGGCGGTCGGACTGGAATTGTCGGCTCTCGCTGAGACTTTTGAAGCCGTAGGAAATCTTTCTCAACCTTGTACCCTCCACTATGTGCCGTGATCCTCTCTGGTGCTGTAATGACTTGAGAAAGGCTGTGTAAACACTGGATTTATTTTCACTCCAGCTCCCAAAACCGATTAGAGAATGGGATCTGAACATTGCAAACCGAAGCCCTGACGATGGTAGACTTCAGTCGGGAAACTGCTGCATGTCCCCAAGAGTGGAAATCTGACCACAGTCTGGAACCCATTATGATTGCTGCTCTGTTTTTCTTTCTCAAGACCCACAAGTTCCTCCGAGACCTGTTTTTTTCACATTGGATGATTGGCAACATTCTGCTTGGCATCTCTGAATGCCCACCTTTGCTAATCTCAACTGACATCTGCACCTAAACAGAGCGCGTCGAGCTGAGCTCTGGAAATTACTGGGTGGAGTTTCTGCTCTTTAGGATGGTGAAATCTGATGAGTACTATATTATTTTGTTTTTATAGAGACCAAACCATGATGTTCTCAGGTTAAGTCACTAGCTGGGACAACACCGTTCCACCCAGAATTCTAAATACCGATCTCTGGAGTCCACCACATTTCAAACATCATTAAACATCTTTGGGAGATGGGTTTGGATGTGGGATGAGTGGTGAGAACTGTTCCGAATGTTTTGGAAGGAAAAGTTCCGAACAGAGCACACTCTAGTGATTTCCTGTGCCACATTATGAGAGATTTATCAAAAGCAAGTCGGTCAGTGTTCACTGTACTATTCTGTCATACGAGAGCAGTATCAATCACACGCACCTTTAACTGCCTTCACAGCCTCAGATCTTTCTGAATGTGACCCACAATCATGATGCCTATTTTTGAGCCTATTCCCTCCTCCCAGCATCAATTGTCAGCTATTTTGAAACTCTCCAGAGAAGTTCAGTAGGATTCAAATCTAGGTTTCTGTTCAGCTAGTTTGTTGAGATATTGGCTGTGTGCTTAGTGTTATTGTCACGCTGAAAGAACACCTGCCCCATCACTCTGGTACGATCCCACGTTCAGCACCTCTCCACAGCTCGGTGTCTTCTAACACTCAGCGCCTCTCCAAGGTTCTGTATCTCTCCAGATATTGGTGCCTCTGCAAATTTCCATGCCTTTCCAAGGTTGGGTGCTTCCCCAGAGCTTGCCGCTTCACCAGAAGTCAAATCCTCTGCAGAACTCTGTTCCTCTCCAAAGCTCGTGCCTCCCTTGAAGTCAGTGCTTCTCTTTCCCAGAGTTCCGCGCCTCTCCAGAGGCCAGCACATTTCCAACGGTTGGGAGCTCAGTAAAGGTTGATGTCCACACCTATCTTAAGCTCGGCACTTCTGCAAGTTTGGGAGCCTCTCGGAGATCCTGGCCAATTGAGTCAGCGGGTCTCCGCATAGGGCACTGCCTGAAGACTTGGATCAATCAAAGAATTTCTGCTACGTCTCCATAGCACAAAACGAAATGTTTCTGTTTTCTAATCCTCCGCCTGTTCACAATTATGCCTCGTTGTTGTCACCTGTCCACACCTTTTTTATTTTACCTGATTCCCCGGAGTATTTCAGCTCCCCGTTTCCTTGTGCACTACTGTCTCTTGTTTCGTGTGTTACTCCTAGCTCTTGCGTTTGGTGTCCTTGCCTTTCTTCAGTTTCCATTCCTCACTGAGGAAACCAAGTTTATTCATAGATCTCTGTCATGAATTCAGAGAAATCATCGAAACACTCGTGTTTTATTGTAGGAGCAGAAACAGGCATCTATAATCCTCTTAATTTTCTGCACATGACGCAAAGTTTCACCATTTTGATGATGATGTTAATTCCATGGTATGAGCAACCGTCCTATAATCCTGTTTGTTTGTTTTTGTGTAGGATAAAGCACCTTAGCAACCAATTCACAGCAGCCTAGCAACGACCTGGATCGTCCCCAGCTCCCTGCCGGGCTAAAAGAAAGTAAGAATGCATCGAAAGATTTCTCCACTCACATTTTCAGCAGCACATCGAGAGCATTTGTACCATTCTTCCACATAAGTGCACACAAGTGGTGCATTTGTACTCAGACACAGACTCTGACTCGTCGACTGATGTCACAGCACCATGATTTATCAAGGAGAGAAATCCTCCTGACGTACAGTACACACTACAACATTTACACACTCTGTCAGAGCGACGAATTATGTGATTGCAGTCAACGAGAAAATCTGCTGTGGTTTGAGCGCCGTTTATAGCGGGAGAGGGATGGAGAGGAGGGGGTTTCAATCTGGCAACCGTAGTGTGTTTGTGGCCAGTGTTGAGAGACTGTCAGCGTTTAAACCAGCATTTTGATTAGACTCTCTCTCTCTCTTGTCCTAGGTGATTAGACTAAAACGGTGGCTCGTCTTGACTGGAGATCTTGCAGCTCTAGCATAGCACGCTCTGTGATTGAAGGTCGAAATATTTTGAATTCTAAAGGAGGCTGCCTGGATGAATTGCCTGTGGAAATCTCCCGAACGGCCTCCAAAACACCCCTTCCGCGTCCGCTGTGAAAGGAACGGTCGGGAATGGCTGTGCTTGATGATCATAGAATTACTGGATGGTGATTCTAAACCCCTCAAAGAGGAGTTGCTATGGAGATCTCGCTCAGAACCGCCGGATGATTCCCCTCAGAAAAGCTTGGAGAGCAGAGGGCTGAACACATCATTGTTCAGGTGCTGGTTGGTTAGGAAATTGCCGGTGGCTGGGCAATCACAGCGGCGGCTGTAGTTAAGGATCTAAAACGGTTTGCTCTTGCAGTAGTGTGGGACAACAGCGATGTGCATATGATGGCTCCTTTCAATCAAGCCGAGTCCAGGAAATGACCAGAGAGAGAGAGAGAGAGAGAGAGAGAGAGAGAGAGAGAGAGAGAGAGAGAGAGAGAGAGCTGGTGAAAAGCGAATGAAATCCATGATTGTCTCTCGAAGCCGATGTAATCTGAGACTGCCTCGATGTGTCTATTCCTGTCTGAAAGGTTGCTATTAAAAGTGTACAAGCAGTCACAGCAATTGGTTATTTTTTGACCATTACCGCACGTCTGTCTGATGACCTGCACACAAAAGGATGTTTTCCCTCACGCTGCTGATGCTCAGTGATGTCTTGAACAAAACAAATGGTGCTAAACTGGTAGCAGAGCTTTAGCCTTCTATACAACGATCCATTAAGCATAAATAAATAATTGCATGTGTAAATAAAAAAAAAATACATTTATTATATTTATATACTTCAGCACATCAGCAGATATGAATTGTAAAAATCTAAATTTAAGAAAATGATAATGAGATTTATATGTAAGTGTGTGCACAAGGAACATTTGGTATGTTGCATGGACAAAATAAAATAAACTGTTACAAAGATTTAACACAAAGTAAATAACTAGAAGAAATAAGAACAGAAAAACTGTTTAAAATAGATAGATATGCTTTATTTTTGCAGCCTGTCTCTAGTGGTCATTCGATGAATTACAGTTGTCCCAGTGTGCACTTTAACATCAGGAGTCTATGAGCTATGCTTTATTTTGCAGCCCGCCTCTAGTGGTCAGTTTATGAATTACAGTTTCAGAAAGTGTGTTTGCAGTGGTTGCTGCTTTACAAAGGCATTTGTCAGAAAAAGAGGCTCATGAACCGACTCAAGTCATCGCCTTGAAACATCCAATTACATTCAGAGGACGACAAGGGCACGGCACAGAATGAGACGAGGATTGTCATTTTTGAATCTGAAACGGTTTGCTCTCTGTGAGGGACAACATGGACCTTGGTGTGATGATCTTTTTCAATCAGGAAGAAACCGGGAGAGAGCGCTGCCACGAAATGTGAATGAAAGCCACAATTGTCTCTCGAAGCTAATGAAATCTGGGGACGGCCCTGATATATCTTTTCTTTAACGGCTTGAATCCAGGAGCCAGTTCGAAAGGTTATCTTCTGTCAAGAGAAACCTCTCAGTCTCGTCTCGTCTGCTATAATATTATGCTAATGAAGTTTAGTGCTGCCTTTGTGAGCAGAACATCGTTCCCTGTGAGAAATTTGAGCTACTTTCACATTTGAAGTTCTTGAATTTCAAGACAAGCTTCAGACTTGTTTATGAGGAAATGTGATGTATGTTTGTGTAGATTGTTTGAGTGAGTTCTTCTGACAGACTCGTAAACTAGCTCGTAAACTGGTGCCGAGCGAGCCAAGGAATGCTCTCGTTTCACATGTGAGGACATGCACAAGAAGAGGCTGAGAAAACCTGAGGCCCAGTCTATACGTGCCGCTTATAGGAAGCCATTTTAATTTCCCTGGAAGTTTATTGTTTGTTTATAATGTACATGTATTCCTCAGTTGCATAAAGCAAACTCTGCTCATTGGTAATTTAAAGGAAAACCAATCCACAGTTTAATCAATCTCAAATGTAATTACTGTTCCAGATTCTAAAGCTCTGAAAAGTCCTTTTTCTGAACTGTTTATATCATGCTCTCTGACTTTGTGATAACTTTAAAGCAATACGAATAAAGAAATCACAAAATGATGTTATAAATAAATCACTGTTTTCATTTACAATGCAATAACTTCCTGTTGAAACAAACTGTTTTCCTGAAATACACACAATTGTTATAAAAAAAATACATGTCTGTCGTCCCAGAACGACTGCTTAGTGCCATTTTTATTTTCTTCCTAAAGTTCAAGCATTAACTCGGGAACAATAGCAGATTTTCTCCCCAATCAGAGCAGAGCTGGGAGCAGCAAATTGAAGCAGCAAAACAATAATTGTCTTGATTAGAGAGATAGAGAGAGAGAGAGAGAGAGAGAGAGAGAGAGAGAGAGAGAGAGAGAGAGAGAGAGAAAGACAGACAGAGAGACAGACAGAGAGAGACAGAGAGAGAGAGTGATAGAGAGAGAGAGAGAGAGGATAGCCCAGGTCACAAACTAATTCTATTTTAATGAATTATTCTTTAATTTCAACATTCATAATTTTTGTTTCACGTTAATTGGATTCTTATTTTTTTCTATATTATTTTTTCTTTTAATTACTATCTGAAGAGATATATGCTTTACATATATTATATTATTATTATGTTTGAATACTACTTTGTATTTAATCCTACATTTTAATATGTTTTAGATTGCTATTCTATGTAATAATTTAATTTGTAATTTACTTACAGTTCATTTTTCCTGTTGTTTGTTTTTTTATTCAGATTTGACAAAATGTTTTTTTTCGTGTGTTATTATATCATATAAATTATTTTAAATTATATTTAGTTATTTATATATAATTTCCTCTGAATAATTTTTTTGTTGGTTGACAAATGTTTCATCTTGTTTATTAACTTGCTTTATTGCATTCTTAATTAATTACGAATTACTCATTATAATATAAATCATGTGAATTTTAGAGCCAGACTGGGCCATGGCAAAGCCAAACATTTAATGATTTCTCTCTAGACACATGCAGAGAATGAGAACCGTGATGGCTGCTGCTGCTGCTGGAGAGTGTAGTGGATTCACTCGCGCTGTGTTTGTGTCGTGTGTGAGCTGTGTGTCGGGTCTCGTGCTGATAATCAGAGTGTATTGTTGCGGCTCGATCCATCAGTGATGAGGTGATGAAGCTCTCGTTCTCTGCAGCCCTCTGCTTGTGTTTGGTGTTTAGCAAGAACCACATGGGCTCATATCTAAGATTAAAAAGATCATATTTTCAGAACACAAAAAAAGACACTGAGTTTTGTGAATAAAATGTTGCAAAGAAAAAAGAAAATTTGTATTTTGAACTTTTTGAGTGTGCATGGACGCCCTTTGTGCTTGCGAGAATGCATCTGCGAGTGTCTCAAAATTAGGAACTAAATAATGTTAAGATCAGACAGTGAGAGGCTATGAAATAATTACTGGGGCCTGCACCTCACCTGCTATCTATTTACTGTATCTTGCTTCTTGCACGGTGTTGCAATCTCTAGGATCACGCCCCCTAGCATGAGGCAGGAGAACTGCGTACCTCACCTAGTTTCTCTTTCCCATTGTTTTATGAACGCTCTGCTCAAGATGCGCATTACACACATACGTTTGTGGATAAAAATCACTGTACAGCTAATACATCAGCTAAATATGTAAATTCAGCTCAAACAGTACAAGTGCTTGTTCATTTTAAACCAACATACAGAGAGACCACCAATCCGTGGTGAGGCACAGTGGCTGCTGCCTCAGCGCACGACTCTTTCTAGTATCTGAATGACGGTAAACGTGAAATTCAGTCCATTTTTAAGAAAAGTTTAAATGGAAAATAAGTCAAGTACTCACTATTGGATTAATTCAATCATTTTGTTTTCAGGTTCTACTGTTGTGATTGGTTATGAGGTCGGCCAATCAGTATGTGGAAGCCTCCTCTCTGATTGGCTGCAGTTGTAGCAGGTTCTAACAATGTTTTTTTGGGGTCGGGGCACACATGTGTGGACAAGTGACACGTGAAAACATTTAACGATCAAAATGGATCTTCGCTCTCTCACTCAAAAACAAACAATGATCAGAAAAAACCATCAGGAAAGAACCAATCAGTGACCATCTTACTGGGTTCCTCTCAGCAGCTAACTAAGGAAAGTTGTCTTGTTGGGTCAGATGAAAGGTTCCTTCTTTACTCTCGCTGACTTTCATTCAAAGGCGTGAGAAATTCCCAAATGAGAAACGCGAGAGACCGCCGAGTGCCTGATGCGGATCCCTGAGTGCGTTTCACAGAACTCTCCGGTTGTTTAGCGTTTTGTAATCTCTTCAGCCTTTCTCCGGGTCTGGTGATTTAGCTTAGCATAGATCACTGAATCAAATTAGACCAGGAGCATAACTTTTATTGATTAAAAATGCTCTCCTATAGTTACATTTATTAGTCATAGTTATTTTATTAACATTGTGCATAAAGTGGTGAGCAGGTGCTGGCGTGAGATGTGTGCGTGCGTGCGTGTGTGTTTGACAGAAGAGAGGGATGAAGGATGAGGGTGTTCATCGGAATGATCACAAACATACACTCAGTCCGTCTCCCAGCATGCCTCAATCCACCGCTCTCTCATGAAAAGTGCATGAATTCTTTCTTCTCTTTTTAAAGCTCCCCACCTCTCCCCTCCCCTGTCCCCCCTCTTTTCTGTGTGTGTGTAAATGGAGTGTGTGTGTGCGTGCGTGCATGCGTGTGTGTTGTGGGGTCAGGGGTTTGTGCTGCAGGAATCATTAGCGCTGAGAAGCTGAACCTGGGTCAGCTCTGCACACGCTAATGAAAGAGAAGATGCAGCACAACTCTCTCTCTCTCTCTCTCTCTCTGTTAATCTGGTTCGTTCATCACATGTTTAAAATACTAGTTTGTTTTTGGTACTTTATCTATCAATCTTCCATCCCTCCATCCTTTCAAATCTTTTCACCCATCTGCAGTTCTCCATCGGTGCATCAGCGTCTATCTTCCTGGACATCTATCTGTCTATATCTATATGTCCACTCATACCTGTCTTTCTGTTCCTGTCTTTCCCTCACCTGTCTGTCCATTTCTGTCTTTCATTCTGTCCATCCATTCATATGTCCATCAATAAAGTGTCCTCACTTTTCTCTCTTCCATCCATCTTTTCATTCTTCCATTGATCAAGCCTCATCAATACTTCTTTTCGTCCATTCATCCAACCGTCATCTATCAGTCCCCCTATTGATCTGTCCATCAATTCTCCAGTTATCCCTCGCTCCTTCCATGTCTAGCTCTATATCTGTGTATCTGTTCCTATATCCCTGTCAGTGACGTCTGTCCTGTCATCCGTAACATTCTATTTGTTTGTTTTTCATCCCTCCATCCACATTTCTTCTCTCATTAAACACATCGTTACGGTTACAGAAACTCATCTGGTTTCAAAAGTCACGTTCATGGCACTGTAAAGTAGATGTTACATAATCACGTCACATGACCCTGATGAACAGGAAGTTGTGTGACGCAACTAGAGATTTGATTCATTGGGATCTGAACGTTTGCTTGTTTTCCAGTATAAAATAAAGAGCCTGATGCCGTTCAATCACAGGATTCCAGATGCAGAATGTTCCGTACTGTACTTTTAAAACTAAAAGAATAGTGAGTAAAATGTCTGTGGCGTAGCTCTCGGTAGCCGTACACATGTGTCTGTGTGTCGCTGACTCTATTAAGCAGCAGGATGAAGCCTCCGCCCGTGTTTTGTCGTGTGCCAGCCGTGTTGGGGCCAGTGACCCCAGTTTGTAGTCTGTTTGTCGAGCATGTGTGCTGAGGGGGGTGGTTAATCCTGCTTTTCAACCAGCCTGAGCGCACACGTACACGCGCACCGCCTCTGACCACTCATTATCCTAACAAGAAGGGCCATTTCACCTGCGACTGGGGGCCCTTTCCCGCGCCTTGTTAGTGTAATCCCTCTCACACTCATCCGTGCACACGCCGCCGGAGCCGCCGCCATTCAGAACAAGCAGGTGGCCACTGACGCACATAATTGCTGACAATTTGAGGCAATGAATAAAAATGATCTACATTACTTCTTGCCGAATGTTGTGAGCACTTGCTGCCAAGTGAAAGCAATGGAGGAGCCTCTTTCCTTTTAGAAGAGGAGCGGAGGAAAAGAGGAGGAGCGCTAATTAATTTCTTAAAGACTGAAAGAGAGATTTGACACATTGAGAAGACGAGTCTCGGGGGAGTCGGAGAGAGGCAGCTTTCAAACACTTTCCTCCAGACTGGGCCGTATGAGGACCACTTATCTGCTTTTTTTGTTTGCAACATCACTTAAAGAGACAGTTCACAGAATCTAATTGTCATTTATTTGTTCGTATATCTCACATGGGAGAGAATTCAGCTCGTTTTATAATGCATGACACTCTCATTTCAGAGCACAGAAACCCAATGAGGCCAGATAACCCTGCAGTGCAACAGTAAAGTTACGCAAGGAAGTGTTCACCCGGCGGTCTCTGTGCAGGTTGTAGCGCCCCCAGTGCAGTGATGGGGTTACTGTACTGTAAGAAGCACTAACTTTAATATTTAAACAGAGGTTCTGACTCTGTGGAAGAGTGGAAATACTGGATAAATCAGCTTAGAGAGAAGCTGACTGAGACCTGCTTCCTGATGGGGTCTCTGTACGCTTCCACACGGTGTCTGTACTGTTGACTCGGGTCATACAGACTCAGGTCACTGTTTTCTGGTTCTGCAGCCTGGGATACAGTGGACCATCAGATTCTTCTTACTGCTTAGAGTGATTTAGATCGTGAGGAGTACCTCAGGGTCCATTCTCAAGCCTCTCTTCTAGATTTTAAGGCAGCAAGAAAATGTTTATTCTGCGGATCATCTTTTAGAGTGCATTGAGGAAATCAACGGTATTGTGTTTTAACGATAAGAAGACGGAGGTTATGTTTTTTGAATCTAGTGATGCCTCGATCAATTTCTAAAACCTACAGCAACCAGTCTGGGTGTATAGCTACACAGTGCTATTTGTGAGGTACATATTATTCAGTAATAGTCCGGTAAAGTATCAGTAATAAAGTCCATTTTTTTCCAGCAGAGTGAAACACTGGTGACCACTTCGGCATCACTTTGAGATTTTAATCCATGATTTTATTACATCTCACTTAGACCTCTGCAATTCAGTTCATGCTGGGCTGAACCAGGTTTGGGATGCTGGACTTCACTTAGTTCAGAACTCTGCTGATGGAGGCACCTCAATCTCCTCTGGAGGATAGCTGCAGTATAAACCAGACACATTGGCTTTCCCGTGTAAAACAAGAACGTTTTGATGTCTTTTCATTATTTTTTCATGCTTCTTAATGGAGTTTAATCGTTGGTGTTTGAAGCTCGTGACATGATCCATGACTTCGTCCTAAAAAAGTGGAGGAAGTGGACTTTATGAATGGAGTTATGAGAGTGTAGCTCCACCCACTCCTCTGATCATCACTTCCGTTTGAACTCCCGTTTCAATATCCCAATCCCCGTTGGGATTTTGTTTCAAACTGGCCAGAAGCATGAGATGGGAATATGCCCCAGCTATACGCTCTACAATCTTTGGCTTTAACTAGTTTGGACCTGAGCAATCAGTGTGCCATAAAGCGGTGTAGTCTAGACCAAATAAACTGAAACACTGATGTAAAAGCATCCAAAACCACTTTAGATCTTCCTACTGTCCCCCTTAATCTTATTAGAATCAAGTATTATACTTAGACGGAGTGCAAAACAGTTACATTTTGGAGAAGAAATGCTCTGCATTATTTATATCCATCCACTCACTCTGTTTTAGGAGCATTTGCGTCCTGCTTGAGACGATGGAGACCTGTGAGGAGGAGGAGGAGGAGGAGGATATTATCTCCAGTGAGCCGTGATCAGATGCAGTAATGACTGTAGCGGGTGTGATAATACTGCATTCAGCCGGCCCTAATTTCAGTTCCTCCAATTACAGAACAATACACAACCTCTGCATTCACAGTCAAATTACCGGAGAGCAGAGAGTGTCACGGTCACCCGTCTGAGACAGAGAGCCAGAACGAAAACATTAGAAATACAAAACCTGGATCTGTTCAAACATCTGCAGCGCATGGCTCTATTCTACACAGACTGGAGGAATAACTGAGCTGCGATCGCACCAAACGGAAACAAAGAACTTTGGAAATACTTGGAGAGCAAAGTTAAACTATGAGTTCAATCTATTAATCATTAACTTATATTCACGTTTGTAGCAAAAAATGATCAAGAAAAACTCTATATACTGGTAATAGCGTTAGCAAGCTAGTCATTTCAGTTACTTACACTATGGAAAATCAATTTAACAACATTTTGCTTCAATGTTTCTAGAAATATGTGTATTTACATGTTTAAGTGTAAAGGTGTTTCACTGTTCCATTGGATCGGCTCAGTGTTTCTGGACAGGTCGGGGGTTTTCCAGCTCAAAACACGGCAGCGTCTCTGTTAATGATGCTTCCTGTTGAAAATGACAAAAAATAAGAAAACGAAAAAACATCCCACACAACATACTGTTCTTTCAGACATGAAATAATGCACACTTATTAAATACAGATGTTTAGTAGCTGTACACATATTTTTCATATTTTAATATTTGTAAAAAATTGAAGGGGTGCTTGTTCTGGCACCGTGTTGGGAGTAAAGACTATAAAACTGTACATTAGCGGCGGTTGGTTTAACACCAGATGCAACAGCTAAACCTGATTAAATTTAGTTACTGTTACATTTCTGCTGAATTCCTTTGAAAACATGTGAGTTCTGCTGCTTTTGTGGAGCTTTAAAACTTAGAAAAATACCGGTTTTGACCGGATATAACATGTATGAATGGCACAGTGGTGAGGAACTCCATTTGTAGCTTTTGGAGCGGATGGGGCACAAGGCACAGATTTGATCCGGTGACATCAACAGTAACAGCCTCCATTTCACACATGATTAATCTTCAGCCGAGAGAGAGAAGGGGCAAGCGAGAGTGTGGCTGGTGTTGGCTCGTCGTGGGTGAAGTTGTTCAGGTTTCCTGTGGCGCTCGCCGTGGGCAGGCTGAATGTGGCCTGTTGGGGGGTCACCGAGTCTTTGTGTAATTGAGGCAGTGGCCGCCTCTCCATCCTCTCCTCTTTTCAAATGGAGCGAGCGATTGTGAAGTGCTCAGAGGAGGGGTGGCGAGGCTTGTCTGGAATGTTTTGAGGTTAAGTTGACAAGAATGGAGCGAATGTGTCCTGCGTTTCTTGCAGAGCTGGCGAGAGCATCTTGACATCTTTATCGCTGCAATAAATCATGCGTTACATGATTCTACCACAGTGTGTGGAGGCGCTGTTAGCATTTTATTCCAGCTAATATTGGTGGTTTTCTTAGGGTTTTTAAATGTAGTTCAAGGCACACTCAATAATGTTGAGATCAGGGCTCTGTCGTACTTCTTCTTTTTATGCTGAAGAAGGTTCCTTGGCTGTAGATTGTCCTGCTGCAGAAAAAAAAAATGCATGATGGAGAAGTATCTGCCTGTATTTCTCAGCATTGATAACAACATGAATCCTGAGCTAAACTCCATTTGGAGAAATGCAGCCCCAAATGTACAAGAAGCCTCCTCCATGCTTCACTTTTGCTTGCAGCCAAAGCCAACTCTTGAATCAAAGCACATGTTCGACTCCCTAGCCTCTGTGTGATAGAAAGATCATTGCATTTGCTCATTTCCCCCTCTGTGTTTCTCTTGATGGGAGGGGCTTGTTGACAAACCTCATTTTTATGGAAAAGTGCCCAAGTTGTAGACCCTGAATTAAAACTCTTATATAAACTGGACCTGCAGCATCAGGATGGCTTGCGTTAGTAAATAATTACCCAGCATCCTGCTGCTTTGGGACCGGTTTCATCTCCTCTAATGGCTTCTTCTTCATTATGGTTCTTTAGTCCCAAACAGGATGAACCAGCTGAAGGGAGACATGGCTGCAGACAGACAGACAGATAGACAGACAAGAGTCAAGCCTTTGATCACACACACTCAGAAATTAGTGCCTTGCATTTCTGTGTCGTAATGTTTTAAAAATAATAAGAATACTCATCCGTAGAATGGGTTTCTTTTCATGCTGGGTTTGCTGAGGGTGAGAGGGTAATGTTTGCACTGATTGAATGAATGATATCAGTGATGTTGATCTGAAATCTGGACCCATGCTTCCTGCTGTGCATCAGATGAGCTTCACGTCTTAAAGGAACAGTTCAAACAAACTGTCTACGGCAGGGGTCGGCAAACATTGGTTCCAGAGTGCTGTACAAATAAAATTACATTGCCTTTTCTTGCCAAATAAAAGCATTTTTAAAAGTTTCCTGTGCTTTTTAAACGTTTCTCAGCCCTCTGACATGCAGCAGACGAGAGCATCCTTATAGAAAAATCAAAGAGATGCTGAAAGCTATGAAATATGTGGATTGTGAGCCATTAGAGTTCTCAATAATCAGGTGAGAATATGTTAGTAATATAATGAACTAAGAAAGACACCTGAACTCAACTTCAATTGTTTTTTAATTTGTTGCATTTAATTTGTGCTGCAGCTTAAGGGATTGCAATGAAGGAGAAGGTGAATTATTTACAGTGCACTAAAATTAACTTAAGCAGAAAACGGTAAATTCAAGTTCAAGAGGGTAGGGGGGGGGGGTTCTACTCGGACACAATTAAAAACACGCACAACAGAAAACGAGTAGCTTAAGGAAGTAATAGTACGTATAGGTACATTAAAATAAAACTGTACAACTGTAAAACTGTATATAAAAGGCTCTTTTGAGACAATTTTAGTTTGAAATATTGAAATGATCTCAAAAGGTGATTTGCACACTCCAAGCCTGCTCTGCATTACGTGCAGCGACCGGTTCTCTGATGAGTATTATACAGAGTTCCACTGCGTGAAAAGGTCAGGGACCACTGTTCTATACGAGTCAAGCCTGTGCTCGGGCTCAGTTTTTCTGAATTCCCATCTATGAAGTCTTGGCTGTGTGCTTAGGGTCATTATTGTGCTGAGAGATGATGTTCAGAAACAGGGTTTGCTGCTGCAGAAGAACATCTCCACATTTCAGAAAGCCACAAAGCTTTTCATGCTGTTAGGATTAATTGAGATGCACCGGTGTGATCGTGTAAGCGCTCGTTTCCGTTTCGATGAGCGTTTTGGGAAGAGGACTCAGAGCTGGCTGTTTAAACCCAGTCCTAACGATGGGCTCTAAACATGGGAAACCACTTGAGCTCTGACTGATTCATGAAGTGTGGGACTAGGATGTTGGAATGGAAAGCTTGTTTTCTCCTCTGGTGTGTCAGCACTAGGCCGTCTGTAGTAAATTATATTGTCATATTTGTTTTTCAGTCTGACAGCGGTGTTGAGAGCTAAAGGAAGTGATTCTCTTATGACTGATCAAAAGCTTCTGGCAGAAAAACCTAAGTCTGTCTCCATCAGACGGCACCCTGCAAGAGAAACGAATAAACGGCGTGACTCATGGAGCATCCGTCATCGACAGGAAGGAATCTCGCAGTGCGCCATAAATCTCTCCAAGAGCTTGCAGCGGAAAGGTGAGGTCTGAGAGCCGGAGGAGCTCCAGGCCATTCTAGCTGCTGAACAATGCGCAGATGAAAGAGTTTGCTCTCTGATGGCTGATGACGGGTTTCCCTTGGCCGGTGCACCAAAGCACACTCACACCTGCAGCAGGTGATTACAGGTAGATCTGCTAGCCTCTAATTGGACAGTAAACACCACTCTCCATCTGCTAATGGCAGCAGTCTGACTCTCAGACGCCACGCTGCTGTTAGCTCACCGCCATAAGTCTCAGAGTCTCCTTTGGCATGAGAAAACACAGATACTGCCATCTCGAAACTTAACTCTCTAAACCTCAGCTTCCTGGCTATTTCATTTTTAATGTCCACATCTGAGTTTAAATGTGCAGAGGTATCTATGCAGGGAGTTTATTACTGTATAAACCAAGATAAATACTTAAGAATGAAATAAATGTGATACATCATGTGTAAATGTTGCACACAAACATTTTGTGAATATTTATGAAAAACATGTTTTGCTATAAAGCACAAGATATTCACATTGTTGTAATATATTTACAAAAGAGGTCTGAAGATTAACTTTAATTATATGTATAAATGTACAAAACTTGAAAATGTACATTCAAGTTTTAAAACTTGGAGTCATTTCTCTCAAGCAGACATTATTTCGATTCATTCATTCATTTTTCAACCCGCTTATTCCCTTTTTGGGGTCACGGGGGTCTGCCGGTGCACACTGGGCATGAGGCAGGGGTACACCCTGGACAAGTTGCCAGTCCATCGCAGCCTTATTTTGATTATTGGTGTAAAATTCTGTTGTGTTTTCTAATTTAGGGTGTTAACTTGAAGCAATAAAAACCTGCTCTCTGTTACTAGGCTGCTCGTTGCAGTTTTTTCCATGTTTTTTGTGGAAGTTGTGGAAAAAAATGTGTCTACTGTAGTTTACTGTTTGAAAATATGTAATAAAATACAAGTTGTGAAACACGTTGAGGTTTGCTGTTATTTTAAGAAAACAGTTAGTTCAATCATCCATTCAAAGCAAGAGGTCCATTATAATTTAAACTCAACGCGAGGGAGTGGTCGCACGGAGACTTTTATTTTGAAACTTTGGCCTTGTTTGCCACCCATGGCTATTTTCTCGGTGAGTGTCAGCCTTTGATTAAAATGCAGTTTTAAAAGAATAAAACGTTTTTTTCCCTTTACTAGAGACTTGCATTAAAGTCAAGTGACCGTCATTTAATGTTTCTCTCACATTAAAAACAGTTAAAAAGAATGATATTGCAAGTTTCCACCTGCCGAAATCAGGCCTTCTTATTAAGTTGTTGATCGAGATATTGAACGTTTATTTAAATTCTGAAGATTATTTTTTGTTCAAACGAACTCACAACTACGATGCTGTTTGTTTTGGAGAAGAATGCTGCTAATTGGAAGGGTCGGAAGAACATCACCTGTTCATCTGGAACCTTCTAGAGCTCCATCTTTGGACCAAGAGTTTGGATGTGTCTGGATTTCATCATTCCACACTCAATTCTGGTGAGTCCTATTTATTCAATCAATATAGACATTTCCACCTCATCTGTATCTGAACAAGGTGGATTTCAAATATAAGGAATAATTGTGAACACTTTTATATTATAAAGATTAATTTCTAAAATTTTCTAAACACTCATTTACAATGAAAACCAAAGTTCATGCTCATACTGTTTTAAGAGGGTTCTTAAGGCTCAAAACTCAATTGTGCTCATTTTGCATGAATTACTGCACAAACACATTGAACTATCTGTTGTCAGTTCCTTGAGGCAACAACATCTGAGTGTATTATCAGTAAAATAATTTGTTTACCAAACTCGTTTCTCTTAATACTGCAGAGAATTGTCTTATGTTGTTTGTGTCAGTCATAATAACTCATAAAAATTATATCACTGACAGCTTCCTAGCAACCAAAGTGTTTATCCCAGCAACCACATTTACTGAACTCTCTTTGGTAAATAATAAATCCATAAACACCAGACTGTTTACCATAGCAACCAGCGTTCCATATCACTTGGCGTATCATCTCAGCTAAGGAACCAAAAATTCTACCTTGGCAACCAATCTTTTTCACTTTAAATGGCACATTATTTTAACCCGACATTTGCGTGGAACCACGTTTGCATCGAGTGAAGCACACTGAAGGTGATTTCACAAAAATCCTCTAAAACTTTTCAAATATATTAGGAACAGCACTGATCCAGGTTCATCTCTGGATCTTTGTGTAGGTTTCTGAGCTTTTCAGCAACCAGCATCTGTGTGTTTGATGTCTGGAAACTCATTTGGATGTGAACGTAATTACGGCATGAACATCAAAGTTGAACCAATGATGTTTCTGAAGGGAAACATCTCTCTCTCTCTCTCTCTCTCTCTCTCTCTCTCTCTCTCTCCCCTCCAGCACTACTGCACATCTCCGCTCGTAAAAATGATGAGAGCAGCATTCGTCATGTTTATGAGAGAGAAGCTCTCTGTGATGAAGGCTTTATGAGGGATGTCGTCTTCCTCTGTCCCCTCAGACAGTAAAGCGTTGTAAACTCTATCAGATAGAACTAAGTAAACAATGAATTACAGCAGGAATAGTTCTGGAGATGATGATGATATATCTCAATGTACTGAAGAGATTTCTTAATCTGAAATGTGTCATTTATGTGTTGAAATGTGTACAGCAACAGGACAACTTTTAGATGAATGAGCCGAGTTCAAGGATTTAAAAAAAAAAATCCAAGGTAAATATTAGTAAAAAAAAATAATAATAATTGAATTTTTAAGAGGATGCTTATGTCTGTATAAATAAACCAAGTGCTAGCTAAATAGATAATATATTATTAAATAAGTAAAAAATATATCAGTCAAGAAAAGTCAGAATTACTAGATTAAATAAAATTCTGAATAAATAAATGATTAATAAATAAAGTAGGTCAAACTTTAAAGATATACATTAAAAGACAAAAAAGGTAATTCAAACAAGCGAAATTAATTAGCAGTTAAATCAGAATGAATAAACCAAAATAATTAGCATTAATTATGGGACAAAGGAAACCAAAAGCTAAACCTCGTGCTCAACATCACTAGGTTTATTTCTCTGCTGAAATCCTTCAGTTTGCTTGTTTTTCTGGTGCATCGAGTGACTAAGCCAGTGTCATAATGGCTCATATTTTTATATCTTAGATAAAATAACGAGAAGATTCATGCATCCGAGTCCAAAGGTTTTCCTCGAGTGACGGTTTTTAATGAGGCGTCGACCTCTCGCTGATTCTGTCGCTTGTTGATGACGCGGTCACATTCAGCAGCAGTTAATCAATTAAAAAGCATCGGTTGATGAGATCTAACCTTTACTTAAGCTTCTCCTTCCTCTGCAGCCCTGACTGCAGGTCAGTGCATTTACACCCACTGCTCGGGCCTCGCTGGCTTTCTAATGTACTCCCGTCTCTGGAGGAGGAGTGCTGACCTTTAAGGAAAGAGGAAGAGGACGTTCGGAGGAATAAAGGCACAGCATAATGCCTCCAAACTACTTACTCTTCACATTTTAATGCTTTCAAATGCAGCACGAATGAACACCGGCCAATCGCGTTTGAGCGCTAATGATCAGCATCATTGCGAACGCCACTCAGAAAGCTCTCAACTACAGATGTTTTTTCTTTTCTACTTCATCCATTCGTGAATAAGCTCCATGTTAAAGACATATTTGTTCCCTCCAGGCGTTTTATATTGAAACCTCTGAGATTTCTTCCATGTTCTAGTGCTTTTTCTCTCTGTGTATTTAACATCAATGACTGCTTGAAGTCTCTTGAGGTAGTTGTCGATGAGGTTCTTCATCTTCTATTTTGGTAAATCCTTGCAAGCAGGCGCTGCGCTGGTTTTGGTAGCCCGATATGAACATGAGTCGCCCAAATTAATTTTCAAATGTATACCAGTCACAACAGAAACTATTTTATTAATTTGTATCATTGTTAAATGTTGCTTCTTTATCATTTCCCTCCTCTTCTGAGCTTGTTCTGGACGGTTTGATGTTGGCTGTTTCTTGTGGAAATACAGAAGCATCCTTTTTGTTCAGGTTGTGACAAGATACTAAACTAAATGATACCAAACTAAATCTGTTTACTTTTGATATTCAGATTGATCTCTCCGCCATTTCTACTACTTTTCTTTGACTACTTAACCCTTTAGTGCATGGAAACATTGGTGAGCGGAAACCTCCCGGTGTGTTCAGGGCTTTAGAGTTAACCCAAACAAGTGAAGAGACAGAACTTTGAGGGAATCTTCCAGCATGAGATCCCTTCAGAGGCCAGTGGAGCAGAAAGGCTTTATAGAGTGTGAAACCTGCGGCTCCTGCCAGGGGTTTGAGGAACTTCCAGCTCCATGCTCCAGAGAGAAAGGCAGCGCTTCCCTTGAGGAGCCGCAGCTCCAGTAATGAGACGACTGACACTGAGCTTAAACACAAGCAGATGCCTTTTATACCCCTGAACGTTCCCGGCCCCCGTCGAGCTGCTCGCACTCACTCAGAGCTGGGTCTAGCTTCCAGAGACACTCGTGCTTCTTAATGCTGCAGACCCAACACTGAAGAAGCACTTAAAAACTTCCGTCCCTCATTTTTACTTTTATTCGCGATATTGTTGCTTTGTTACTGTCAAATATTTAAAGCCTAGTTTTTTGTACATTGTGTTTTCTATGGTTCACAGATCTTGACTTTACTTGCTAAACAATTCGTTTAGTGAAATGTGAGTGAGTGAAAGAGCGAGAGACAGTTGGAAAGAGAGAGAGAGAGATAGAGAGAGAGAGTTGACTACTGCAGAGGCGTCTGATTGATTTCCTGATTGTTGAGAGAAACAGATAATGATCTCAGGTTCAAAAGAGTCCGATCCGGATCCATCACAGCAGACCTCATGAAAACAACCTGAGACGTGTTTAGCTGGAGACCATCCATCAATCTGAAGGAGATTCAGCTGCTGCTGTTCAGCCCCACAATGCTTTGGGTTGATCACACAGGGGGCAGTGGGGAGTCAGGCCAAATCTGGATTTAGATCAATGAAATTATGTGTTTTTCATATCAATCAACCTTTTTCACTGACCCTTGTGATGCACTTCCTTTCTGAAACGGCCTAGTTCCGCTACTGTCCCTCAAGTTTGCTCAAATTTCATCGTTTACAGTGTAAAACATATGACCAAAGGGCCACCGGAACATGGCACAAAACAAACTAAAAGCCCTATACAACACTCGTAACGGTGACTTCATAAGTGCATTTATGACTACTTTTTGTGGTTCTGACCGTAGTCAAAAAAATCACGTTTTTAGAAAAAGTTTAAGGATAAACGTTAAAGATGAGGATAAGCTTAAGGATAAATTAACTGGATTAACGTTAAAGGAAAGTGCCACTGTTGGGAACAGAGCAATAACTGAACTGTGTCACTTCAGCAAATCTGCATTTTTCAGGTGAACTTTGCTTTTAAACTGCTCCTTGACTCACTCTGGTCATGTGATCTGGCATGCTTCGGAGTGGACTTGCCATTTCATTTAATTATTTTAACTTCAGTGCAGTGAAAACTGATGGAAAAGGTGCAGAACAGTGACACCCTGCAGGAGAGTGACCATGAAATGTTTTCTTAGTTTCTTAAATTCAATTCTAGTTGGACAAAAGATGAACCAGGAGCTGGAGACGATTGATAATGTGGAGTATAATGATATTAAATTTTACCCTCCAGGAAAACATTAATGCTTATAAAACACTAATGTTTTTAGTTATAAATACTACTAAAAAATAAATGATATAATCTCTAAATGATGAAAATTGAGTAAAATGTCTACAATTAAATGATTTTTGTTTGTGATTTATGAAGTTTCTCATATCCCTCTTTATATATCTAGACATAAAAATGTTTATTTTTACAAATTTTTACTGTAGATTTCTTAGCATAAATCTACAGCGTTTTACATTAAAATGTAAAAAATTCCTGAACAAGAAAAGTTAATCACCTGAAACATTAATTACATATATTTTATAATTATTTTTTTAATTTAATTTTTTTCTTATATATTTAATATTTATTTTAAACGTTTTTTTTTTTTTTGTTGTTAATTCTAAAGAAATTTCCAGTCCTCCATGCTGGGAATGCTCTCCGAAGGCCTGGTTGGATCAAAGTTTGTTGAACAAACCCTGTGTTTTTTTTCTAGAGTCTGCAGCGTACAGTTATTGAAACGCATTCCAGTGTTTTTATCTCAGCATCATTATTTTCTCTAGAAAGCAGAATCATAAGAAAACCATGCTGCTTTAATATCTCAGTCTCTCTCTCTCTCTCTCTCTCTCTCTCTCTGTCTCACTCCACCGTCAGTTCGTCTCGTCTGGCTCCGTCTCTCTCTCTGTCTCACCTCCAGTGATCCCGACTCCAAACAGGGTCGTTTCTCCCCCAGAACTACAGGTGCTTTCATTAGCGCTAATGATAGCATGCTAACTGGCAGCGCTGTTGTTTATTAGCTCTGCGATAAGCACTGTAACAAAACACACATGGCACACAGCGAGCGTCCGCAGATAATGAGATAAATAAATGAATTTAGCAGAGGCACAAAATAGCTCCCGAGAGCTAGTTACAGCCGTGAGGTGATTGGCTGACGAACATGTGTCCTTGATTAGCGCCGGTTCGCCTGCTTTTATTCTAATAAGTACGATTCTTTGTAGCGCGCCGGACAGCTCGACAGTCTGACAGTGGATGGGAATAAATATTGCATGTGGCTCACATTAAGCTGTCAGCTCCGCGGCTGTGGGACGAGCGAAAGAGAGAGAGAGGGAGAGCACAGATACACTTTCAACGCTGCTGTCACAATTGTCACATCTTGATGATCCCCCTCCGCCATCCCCACATCTCTCTCTCGCTCTTCGCTTTGCTCTGAGAACATACTCCTGAGTGTGGTGCAGAGCACTGTGCACTCTCCTGGACTCTTCCGTTGCTAAGCTATGAGCCTGTCTATCATCTCGACCAATAATCACAAGTTTTACTAATATTTATTTTCGTCTTAATGGTGATATTATGATTTAATCATTGTTTTCCTCGTATCTTCCACACATGATGAGGTTTGCCTTTTTTGAGGATGATCATGAGCTCGACTGCTATTTTTCAGCAGCTTGGTCCATTGCTCCTCGCGTCAGCTCCATCAGTTCTAGTCTCTCGGCTCCTAATCTGACATCAATAGCACTCTGCGACAGGTTTTCGTCCGAGATGACTCTATGATTTCTACATTCATCTTTCAAGCTTGTGGAACATCCCCACAGCATGATGACGCCACCACCATGCCTAACCGTAAGGAAGCAATTGTCTGTGTGATTCTCATTTGTTTGGTTGGTTCAAATTATCTTCAGAATTAAGAAGACAATCGACCCGCTGAGAAGTAATACCATTTAAAGAGGGTTTGACATCTGAGAGTGAGTGGCAAAAAGCATATTCATGGTGTAAGAGTGAATGTAAGTAAATTCTGAAAACGGGGATAAGCTGATGTGTGACTGACTGCTCGAACCGATTTTCAAAGAGTTCAGGGACACCTATACATCCAAAGAAAGGAGAATCTAATGTCCCTGACAAGTGCAGCTTGTGAGCCTGTACTTGAGGCTAATTAATTATTGAGATTTATTAATTAGATGCAAGATGCATCTCTGTAATTCCAAGCAGAAAAAAACAGATTTTTAAAATAAATTTATATAGAGGATATATAAAGGATCTTGACAATTTTCATTTAAAAAATGAGAGCGTCTGTCCTCTTCATATGTGAATTTTGTTTTGTCAGATGAGATATAAAATCTTTAAAACCCAATATGACAAAATTTGAAAATTAAATTCAAATTTTAAAATGAATCTCCCAAGAGAGTGTGATATTAGAAGGCAGCACTTACAGAGAGTTTTTTGAAAGTTGCTCCGTCAGTTTATTTCAAGGTCTAAGCCTCATTCGTCTCTTTCTCACTAGGGGAGAACGCAGAACATTTCCTCTCATTCCTTCCCTTGTCTCTTCATCAGAGACATTTACCAAGATCAAAGCTGAGCCCAAGGCCGTCTCTGGCATATGAAAACACCAGCGCTGCAGCAAACACACATGCATGCACTCGTGTGTTTTATGAGCACTTCCTCTGGACACTGTATGTTTGCCCTCATCACTCCATCCTCCCAGAAAACCGAGTCGCTTATTTCAGTGTATTAACAATGTTTCCTTAATGTTCAAGAGCTTTTCTTCATGAAACACACAAAATCAGAAGTGTGAGGTGGCTCTGTGCTTGTGGGGACATTTTGGTCCCTGTAGGGAGTAGCAGGTACACACATACACAGTGGTACGGAAAGTGTTCAGTTTTCCACTCTTTGTTATATTGCAGACATTTGCTGAAATCAGTTTTTGATTTTCAGAAAAAAGAGATTTATTTAGAAAGAAAAGCAGGAATAGTTCTAAGTATTCAGAGCTTTGCTCAGTTTTTAAGAGAAATACCATTTGATCTAAGGCAGCCATGAATCTTCTTGGGAAGATGTAACAAGTTCTTCACAGCTGGTTTTCTGGATCCTCCTGCAGATCATGTCCAGTTCTGTCAGGGCTGCAGTGATGATCGACTTTCTACAACTTTCTCCCAACAGCCACAGTGACCTTTGGGTTCTTCTTTACCTCTCTCACCAAGGCTCTTTTCTCCTCATAGCTCAGTTTGGCTGGACAGACGGTTCTCTGAAGGGTTCTCCTCGACCTAAAGGTCTTGTATTTAAGGATTCCGGGGGCCCCTGTGCTCTTGCTACAGTTCTGTGTCTTCAGGCAGTTCCTCATGGTTCATCTCGGAGCATTGATCAGTTCCAATCAGTAGAATCAAACACAGCTGGATTACAGTGTAGAACCTTCTCAAGGATGATCAGAAGAATCGGAAGCACCGGAATTAAATATGTGAGTGTCGCAGCAAAGGCTCTGAATACTTATTTATTAAATCTGCAAAATACGAACAATTCTGTTTTTTTTTTCTGTTGACATGAGGTCCACAATAATGAGGAAATAATGACGATTTTAGCAAATGGCTGCGTTATCAAAGAGTGAACATTTAAGGGGCTCTGTATATTTTCTGTACCCTCTGTATGTACAATTATTTCTGATCTAGAAGTCTTCATTTTACCATCGATACAGTTACTTCTCTGTGAGGATAAACAGGTGTTCCCCTGAGAAATGAAATGCGCTCGTAGGCCATTCTTAATCGATTTATCTCTGTTAATGTCAAATAGTTTTAGCAGTGAGTGTGATGAGGCACGGGTCCCGTTCTGAGCGATTAGCTGAAATAATGCCCGTGTCAGCCTTAATCACATTAAAACCTGGTTAACATTTAATTCTTCTCTTCGGGAAATTTCCTGAAGATTTGCAGCGGGGCCCATTGAAATGCCATTAGGAACAGAATCTGAATTTCAGGCATCATTTGCTCGGGGAAGAGGATGAGGACGAAGCCGAATCTCTCGATTAGTGAAGGCTGAGAAATCAGCGAAGGCGATTTTGAGAAGAAATGTTAAATTTCACTGAAAAATGGCCCATTAGTACTTTGAGGTAAATTCACTGAATGCTATTTAGACACTCGCCGGCCACTTTATTAGGTACACCAAAATCACCAAACTTTTGATCAGAGCGATTTGTAAAGTTTCTGTAAAGTGCTCTAAATATTCGCCGATAAATTACACTTCTCCTGAAATACGGCCGTTTGAACTCTGTAATCAACGCTAGTGCTAAGAGAACTAATTGATCACCAGGTTTGTAGATTTTTTTTGTTTTTAAAACAGATAATTGGTTGTTTCAGCACAAGTTTATAAAGTTTACACGTTTTAGGGCATCCCCATGTTTCGTGGTGGTTCTATGTACTTTTGTTCTTTGCATCACTCAGAACCAAGGTGTGTTAGCAGCTAACCCATTCACTTCCTGTTCAAAGTATTTCGTCTTTGGAGCTCATCGATGTCAAGTTGTCGCGTTTGCAACCGACGAGATATGACTTATTCAAAAGCAATTACTTTGGTCGTGCAACAGTGCTGCTTTTAAAAATAACACAATGACTTGGTTTGATGCGTGATGTCACCGTTTGTCGGGGGGCAAATAATTGGGGGGCTCCGGCACTTCCTCATGTTGTGAAGTTGCTAAAATTGTTTGTGCAGGAGGCGCTGACAGCGGAGCAGGGTTTTAATTGACATTGGTCGGTGCATCACTCAGATTGACCAGATCACATCTCTAATTGACAGCGCTGTTTGCTACGAGGGCGCTCGTGTTTTGCTCTTCTCTTCCACCTGTGATGTCTCTCTCTCTCTCTCTGAGTGCCTGCGTGTCACTCAGAGCCAGGACCCCGAGACCCCGGTGCTCATTTAGTGCTAACATTATGAAAATCATCCCTCGGGCCTGAAGCGAGAGAGGTTTTGTTCGGCTCTGTCAAGCCGTCAGCAATTACACTGCCAGGTACAAAGCTCTATTGAGCGCTCGACAGTGACTGGCCGATCCGCGCTGCAGACCTGAGCAATGCTAATGCTAATCATGCAGCTCCAGCACCAGCTACTATTACCTCAGATTGGATTTTTACCTCTTTTCTTCGCCTCTGTGAGGTTTGCAGCTCGATGTAAATCTTGTTCCATCACAAGTGGCCTCTTAAGTGAAACATGCGTCGAGCTGATGATGGAAGTTGTTGTGTTCAGTCATTCAGCCGCAGACGACGCTTTGTAATCTCATGAATTACAGCACAGCAAACCATCTTGACATCTGCTTACAATATCCACCTCATCTTAAGCAACGTTTCGAACCCTAAGAGTCGTTTTGAGATGGTCCTGCTTTGCTTGTTCTCACATTATTCCGATCCACCAGCTCCCTAATTACACATTCATTTATAACGCAATTCAAACACAACACTGTTGATGAAATACCAGGGCAGCATTACTAAGAACAAACGTTTCCGGTGAACTTTTTGGAAAACTTTTTGGGAACAAGTGAGGTTTTCAATTGGAGTAACTTCAGCGCTGTCACTGGTTCCTGGACGGTGTTCTACAGAATCTGCTGATATTGAGTGGAATCCTCAACTTTCACGAGATTCCCAGTCCCTGCACTGGTCCCTGCACCTGCACTTTTACTGGTGTTTCTCTTGGAATGCTGGTGTTTTTCCGCTTGGTTTGTTCGAATAACTCCATTTTAGTTTCATCCGTCCACAGCAGCTTATTCTTTTTTCTGCATCACTCGTCCATGCAGCGTCTCCTTGTGGAAAGTGCTCTGAATATTACATTCACAAAATCACTTACACGAACCAGACTAGTATCGCAAGCATATGTGGCAAGTTGAGGGTAAGTGTACAATATCGTAAAATTAGTCTCAAAGGTATTGACATCAGTAAAATGACAAGGATGCCTAAATCCATAGACATGTCTAATTTTAAATAATTATTGCACACTTTACAAAACTTTATTTCAAGTTCACTGTGTTTGTCTCCAATATAATATATTTAACTGAAATTTAATGGAAATCATGAAAATTTACAGGGGTTCCCAAACTTTTGTATACCACCAGTAAGTACCACAAAAGCAGCTGATCAAACTGTATTAATATCAAGTTGAAAAGAGCAAAAAAATGCTTAAGATCAAACACAAAATGATATTTTTTTTCATGTTTTCCTTTAGACGTAAAGCATATTTATTTTCCGGGTCACGGCACCAACTGACCATATTTCTTTCTCTCTCTCTCTCACACACTTTATTATAGACTGTGTTCTCCACACAGCCGCTTAATTGCCTGAGCTGATCGAATAATAAACGGCAGAGTAATTACCGTTCCCTCTCTCTCTCTTTCTCTTGCTCGCCCGCTCTCAACTCCGACAAAGGAGATTTTTATTCTAAATTAAGTTTTTAACTGTCATCTGTCATCTTAGGTATAATTATAACTTAGACATCGTGGCTTCATTGTTCGGGCTCTGTGAAACTCTCACCAGAGAACAGACTTTGTGACAGCGGATGTTTTAGGAGGGATGCTCAGCCGCTAAATGAGAAAGCAAATATGCTAATTAATCTAGCGCTCTCACAGGGCAATAACACAGTTGGGAGAAATCACGCTTTTATTTTAATATGTTTAATCAGTCTCTGGACAAGGTGCCTTCATCAGGCTTTCAGCTCTGAATGTTTCTGGACTAATTGAAATTACCCTGAAATGCAACGTTTCATCAAAACTTGAGCTCAGCTTCAAAATGAACTAAACTCACGTTTATATTGGAACTAAATTAAAAAAAAAAGCTAAGGTTAAATAAAAGGACCAGAATAAAGCATCGTTGGTAAAATCTTAGCTTGTTTGGTTATTATTTTTACATTAAAAAATGTAATAACATCTGTTTTTGTTTAGTAACACTATTGATGTTAATATTATATAAACAAAACCAGAAATTTAAATGTAAATGTACAATTTTATATAAATCTATAAAGATGATTATTTTTTTTTTTAAATACAGAAAATTTGACGTATATTTTCAAATGAAGTGATTTGAAGTTTATTTATTAAATAAACAAATAAATTAAAGTGTTTGATAAAGTTCCTAGTTTGTGACTGGAATTATTAATAATTTACATTTGTAAACCATTTTTAAAAAATATATAGTTGTTTTTGTTTATATAAAAAAATAAACAGAGGTTCTAAATAAGGGTAAAATCTATATAATTTAATTTTTTTTATAGTCTAATGTGATTTAAGTGATTTTCCAAAGTCTTACATAAATAAATGTGGATAAAAATGTTCATTTTTGTCATTAGTGACGTTATAATAATTATTCACGATATACATATTTTTAAATTGATTAGAATTTTTTATTGTGGTTCTTCGTATAAACGTAGAGATTTGTAGAAAACGTTTATAATTTGTGAGGATCATAATTTATACAGTAAAATGTTTGAAGTTAGTTCTTAGATGAAAAAAAAAAAGAGTCGCTGGGAGAAGTGATCCTTGTTCTCTAAACTCAGCACTGGCTTCTCTCGACTCTTGCTGCTCCAGTAGCTCAGGTTTAAGGAGAAGCATCCAGGTGAGTCTCCTTCTCCTCCAGCAGTCTTCCATCTCCTTTAACCACCAGATCCTCTTCAGGCCTTGCATTGATCCTGGAGGCCAACAATTGATTCTGAGCGTCAGACGGCCGGCTGTTTCCATCATGAGAGAGTGCCGGGCCGTGCTCCTCCTGTGGGTGGAGATAAGGGGACGGTGTATTGTAGCTGCCTAATCTGTGTGACCAAATTGATGTGGCTTTTCATGGCTCTTGCTTTGGGAGGGGGGCTGTGTCTGTCCATTCACTTGAATCAGGGAACGCTGTTAAATGGAATTAAACAGCTCTGAGACTTGTTGTGCTCTTCAGGTGGTTAATGGATATTGTGAAGGAAACAGGGCTGGGCTTTTTCCTCACGTCACAATAAAAATGACAGGTTCAGTGCCTCGTCCGACTACAGTTATGAATATTATTATATGAGGAATTCACGTTATGCCAAAGGACATGGTCTTAGTTTTTCCTGGACTCAACTCTTTCTCTTTGTATTTTACGAATATCCTGGATTGACGCACTTACCATGGAAACCATTAGCTCCGCCCGCTTTTCGAAACATGGAGTTCAAAGCCTGTATTCCAGGCGCTGGGAAAGTGAGGACTGCTAAAATAAAAAAGAAAGCATTATTTTCTATGGTTTTATACAAATCTAATATTAGTTTTGCAGATTTTATTGATTAAAATTGTGCCAGTTGAGAATTTGTGCTTTTATTTTGACATTTATGTGTATATACTATACTGTAGAAGTTAAATTGAGATATGAAGAAAAATAGACATGTTTTAAAAATTATTATTGCAGTTTTTTTCTGTTAATGCAAGACTTAAGAAACGTAAAGCTACTTATATTTATACTTAGAAAAGCTTATATTTATATACTTAATTTTCTGAAACAAATTCAGTTCTGATGGGGTCAAGAAGGAAGGGCCAAACTATGTTTTCTATTCACAGTGTTAAATCAACACTACTGGTGTATCACCATGCTCTAGTTTTAATGTAACACTGTGTGAGTTGAACAAACACTGCTCTAGTGTTAATTTAACACGTTGTGAGTTGAACAAACATGGCTTCCGTCTTGATGGAACATTGAATTTCAACACTCTTTGTTGTAGCGCTGAGTGAACTCTCATAGAGTTACTAACTGGGTTTGTGTTTAACACTGGGTCAGTGTTTATGTCGGTCCGAACCACCGACACCATTACTGTTAATTTAATATTTTTTTTATCTAAACACTTCCCCCATGGTTTTACAAAGTTAATCCCTGGACCATTGTGTCCCGTCTTTTCCGTTTGAACAAGCCCGAGGAGCCTCTGCAGGAAGCCATCTATGAAGCTTCTGATTGGATAATTAATCAATTATCAAACCCCATCTGCACCAGAAGACTGTTAGAGGCCACTATGCGTCACATCCCTCAAAGGAAGAGTGCAATAAGAAAAGAATCATCTTAGAAATCCCACTGCCATCCAGAAAAACGTGGACTCATTATCCCAATCCATGCAGGGTGCATAACTGATGAGGATCAGTCTCAGAGTCGAACCCAAGCTATTTACTCTGGTAAGCTCCAGTGAGTCGCCATATTAACCCAATACATCTTACGCTGGGAAAACAAGGCCTGTAACATGCTTTATTAGGCACCCTTGAGGAGACCGTGATCCATCAGGCTGATGGCGTCACCCTCTCGTTTGGTCTTCGAAGCTTTCTCAAAAGTTTGTTTCATGAGAAGCTTGTGCCTTTATTTGTTAGAACAGAGATTGGAGAAGAGTCTACTACTGATTTACGCTGAGCTCCATTACTTTCACTTAGCCGTTGAAGCAAGGTCTTGAGGAAAGTTATATGCATAAGCCATATCAAGACATAATCAAATTACCATTTAATAATGGTGCAGTATTCCTGTTATTCTAGTGATTTTATTTTTGTGTTATTTAAATTGCATTTGCTGATTAGTTTATGGACATAAGATTTGTGAAAACCTTTTTTCACAAATCATTAAACTTTTATAAAAAACATTTGTGGGTCTCTTTCGGTTGAACTGACGGCCACTCTGACGGAAAATTATCCTCAGTTAGATCCTTATTGAAATAAATTCAAGAAAATATTGTCATTTTTAAGCCAAAAAGGTTTGGTGAAACAACCAGCTCCACCGTATCAACGCTACACCAGTGCTAACCACTAAAGTATTTTTCTGCCATTACCTCAAGCTCTATGCATCCAGTGAAACATCCCTTTACCATGCTTTATTAGGCACCCTTGAGAGAACGTGATCCATTACGAAGCACCCCCTTCTTCCCAGAATCCCTCACAGCAAGCAAACATGGCGTTCCTCCCTAACCAGACACCCCTGATGCAGATTAATGGCGGCTGAACTTACAAGCACTCTGTCAGAGATGTTAAACGGGACGGTAATGTATGGGAGCCATTAAATACACATCATTTTCCTGGCATGAAATATGTCGACCCCGATCTTATTACACACGTAATTAAAAGCGTTAAACAGATCCGAGCGCGAGAGCCGCGAGTCAAAATTGATGCTTCGCTGGAACATCGTTTGTTTTATTCATCTGTCGGAGCATCCAGTGCTTGAAAAGTATGTTTTATTACTTATTGTTTTTTAACGAAGAGCATAAATGTGTCAAACCTGGCAATTTACATCCAGAAATAAAAAACAAAAATAAAAGTAATATACATTAATACGAGTTAAGTTGGGGTTTGATGCTACATGTGTAAGGTACCAAAACTTATATATAAGTATTTATGCAAGGTGTTTATGCTAGAACTGACACAAAACATTTGTTTATTAATTCAAATGTAAGTCGCTTTGGATAAAAGCATCTGCCAAATGCTTAAATGTAACACAGTATTTGACTTTCCTTCTTTCATTAATTTTTACATTTGTAACAAAAATATTAACCAAAACAATAATTCAAATTTATTCTCATTCATAGCGCCACCTGGTGGTGTATGGTGCAGAATATGGGCCACTGACAGGCGATGATGCCTGGTGTAGGAGAGCCCTTTGATTGCTGCTTGCAGCTTTAATTAATGTTGTAAATATTAAAGTATTGTTGAAACATTCAGGGGTGCTGGAAAAGGCCTAAACTCACCGTATTCACCGAAATGCAGAGTTATAAAATGTGATATAATAATATGAGTTACTGATTTACAGAATACTGTTCCATAAAAGCACTGCTATTATTGTTTCAATGGAAATCTCCTAAAAGAACAGAGAAGCGTAGATATTTTCCCCGGACTGAGCTGGGTTCCCGTTCCATCTGAATCTGGGTCATTATTAGAGGAGCCTGAGCTCGGCCTCCAGTGATCAGAGAGCTCAGACGTCCACACGCTTCACACGTCTTCTCTTTTACACAGAGGGAGAAATTACTGCCCTCGGCTGACAGCGCGTCCAAATCCAGTCTGAAATCCACTCTACATACGCTCGCCTCGCATCCAGCACATCTTCAAAGCTCTGTCTCCCATGAATGATTTCCTCTGGCTCACTCTTTATTGAGAGAAATAAAGTGATAAATTCTTTACATGAGCACGGCACGATGCATGGAGGAGCACAGAGAAGGGTTCCATGTCTTTTATGGGGACTCCACATTGCTGCTGCCTTTTTAAATAAAAACATAGATAAACTTGAGGACATGGGTGTGTTTTTTTTTTTAAATCATGTTTTTTCTTACCAAAGGAAATGCGAGCACGGTTTTGATTAAACCCCTGTCTGCACCGGATGAAGCGCTGGTAAAGGTTTGCCGTGCCCTGGAACACTTGTTCTAGATATGAGCGTGTAAAACATTGGTCTCCGTTTGTTGAAGACTGTATCTTGTTCTGGGTCATTTTTAATTAGAACATTAGGGTTAGATTTAAATTTTTATTGGTTTATAACATGGTAAAATGGTTTAGAAAAAACGAAATCAACATGTTTTATTGGGTTTATCCTGCGTTGATTGGTTTCAGAAACACCCAATCGTAAACGTTTACGGTTCGAAAGTGCAGATAAGCCATAGTGACGGACGTGGTCGTGTTTTACTCTGAGATACTTCCTTTTCCAGTCCAGGTTGGATTTCTTAATACAAAGTGAGCAGGAAACACATTTCCTCTGGTCCAGGTGTGGCCTGATGTACCCTTTAGCTGATATCGGCCGACACGGATACAATCGTTTGGTTGCCTCAAGCTGAAATAGCTACATGCATACAGTTACTGATAATAACACTGATGCTAGTCCGACTGTGCCGCGTCTCTGCCAGAATTGGCCCAAATCTGGTTTGGTTTTGAGCAAAACATAAATCCTTAATCGTTGAATCAACCAGTCCTTCACTTGTTAACAGAGCGCTGTTTAATGAGGATTGAAGGAATAATAGTTTTGCGTATTCCAGAATCAAACCGTTTGGGCCACGACAGTTTTAGTGGCAAATTTTTAATTGATAATTAAAATCTCCATTTTTGGGCCTTTATTTTGAACGATAGGACCGTTAGAGACAGGTAGAGATGTGGGTAGAGAGAGGGGGAAGGTTGGGCATAAATGTCTGGCACACAGTCCGGTACACCACAGGGCCAGACATGAGAATTAAACTCTTTATTGATGCATTGTTTGGTAACCGTATGATTTTCGATGTGTAGATATTTGCTGCTTTATGCTTCACTAATGCTGACCTTGAGTTTAGAACACCAACCTTTGTGATATTCTTTGTTAATTCCACAAAACATTGTGTATTACAAAAGAAAAGGCTAATAAAGGCTTGATTTGAAAATTAAATTAGAGCCGATGTCACGCTCCTGGAGTTATGAGGGATCTTCAGGATGAATGCGGACGAGCCGAGTATATTTAGAGATTACAATGAGAACAACAAAGCTTGTGTGTCAGCTCCCTCGGGCTCGTGTTAATAAGGGTTAAAGGGCTGTTTCAATTACACTCTCACACACACTGGGATTACTGGCAGATCTCCTCCAGGCTACTGGTTCATCTGGTCCAGCCCAGTCAGACATCACTGAACACTCTCATCCGTCTACTTTGTTAAGTGCTTCTGGGTTTCTGATCATCTTTAGTAGTTATTAATGTATTAAATATTAAGTTACCTCCCCAGAGATCTCCAAAACCCAAAGCAGCACCAGAGCGCAGTGAACAGTGGTGTGCATAAGTTTCAGCTCCCAACCTTTTTTCTTACTCAAACGGTTCTGTGGTGGTCCACAAACATTGGAAAAAAATGTTTTGTGTTTTTTTTTAAAGGTAACACTTAAAAGCAAATTTTTAAAAGTAAGGGTCTTTTTTTTTTTTTTTTTTTTTTACATTATTAAATTGGAAATAAAATGATGTGTGTTTATGTGTGCTTATCTATTATTAAAATCCATTAATAAAGTAGTACATTTCTCATTTTAATAGAGAATACTCGCTTGTATGTGACGTTTCTGCGGCTTGAAAATGGTTTTATTTTTGTTGTAAAGCTTGGGAGTATGGAGGTAACTCTTCTTTAGCAACACGAAATGTGTTTTAACCTGGATGAATGCTGCCTCTACAAAACGAATTCTGATTTAATGTCTGAAATTATTTATTACTGCATCTAAAATTAAAATGTAAATACAAAGACGGATGCCAAAAATCCGGCCATCATTCGTTATTTGATTCACTTTCAAAACAAAAATTTCAAACAAATGTTTTAGTTTTGTGTCTGAACTTTTGACACATGCATTTCTAATTAAATAAACTCTAGCACGATTCACTGTTCATTCGCTACACACCGAGGGCCAGTTTGTGAAAAGAAATGCTAACATTACAGCAGTCTGTGGTTCAAAAAATGCTGGGGACCCACCTTCAGTGAATGGGGCTCTTCCCGTCTAAAGTCTGCAGACAAGCCGTCTTTCCTTCCTGCTGCTGTCAGACTGTATAATAAAGACTTCTGATGGGTGCATAAAATTATTTATTTAGTCTTTGATGCGCTATGCACAGTTTATTTTGATTGAGTCTATTTTATACTGTATATATCTTTTTATTGGTAGTATATTTTATAATGTTTATATCTTGTTCTTCACTTATCCCTTGCTGTCTGTATACCGTTGCAATAATGCAATTTCACCATTGTGGGGCTAATAAAGGTTTCTTGATCTTCTTGATCTACTAGGGGACCACTGGTCTGTAGGATAGGCTCCATGTTGGTATCAGCCTCTAGTGGTCAGTTGATGTATTACATCTCCGGTTGGTCCAGTTTTGGCTCGGGGTTTCTTGGGATCAGCTCTTGTGTGGTTTCACACACCGCCTCACCCGGCACAGAGGAGGTTGAAACTCAGAGACAAAGGTGGATGATGGGCCAGGAGTTTGAGGATGGTGTTTACAGTATGTTTACACCATGAGGATCCAGAAACAGGCTGGGGGTGTCGGGATGAGCAAACTAAACTCAGCTCTGTAAACACTCTCATTCATTCAGGCAGCAAAAGTTCAGTGGTTGTCAAAGACCCCTCGGTGTGTGTCTTTATCCCCCTCACACACTCCACCTCGACGCACGCCGGCTGTTTATACACAGACGTGTCTCCATGTGTGTGTCCGCGTGAGCGCTGGGAACAGGCCGCTTGAATAGAGCAGTGTACGGCTATATCACATTATTAGTAATCATATCTGCTTAAGCCAAGCCTGCTGCTCCAGATGGCTGCTTTCAAGTGCAAATGAAGCAGTGAGACGAGGCCGCCTTTAATACAAACTCACGATTCACAAATAGCCATTGATTTCTCCCCCTCCCCACCCCCAAATCATATCCAGCCAGTATTGAGCTGGGATTAAATGGTCTCCTGGGTTTTTAAAGGGAACATTGATTCTTCTAATTAATTGTGCGCCGTTTCTGAAGCCCCGAATGCATAAACTGGTCGGTATTTGCACTTCAAGTCAATTATTTTTTCGAGTTTGGCCGGACGGGGAACAAACAGGAACCCCCGACGAGTGTGTGTATGTGCGCGAGGAGCCGATGGGAGTCAATTTGTTTCTTTGGGAAGTGTGAATGCTCAAATCAAAGAGAGTTATTTCCATTTTGTGTGTTCGACTGAATGGGGATTGACGGAGGAAGAGGTGCTGGCGCCCGCTGGGGATTCAGATGCCGGATGAATAACACATGGATGGTTTCATGTGTGTGAAATGACAAATAGCCACTTTTGAAGCCGAATCTCCTCCTCGAGTCGACATGTGCCACGAGAGAAAAAAATGCTATCACCAAATGTTATTAATCATCATCATAGGATGGTAAAATACAAACATTTTTAATAAACCCATGAAATCCACTAAACCTGTTATTTAAATGTTTAGAAAGCAGGGAATGCCACACATCGTGATGCCACCTTGGGGACTAATAGCAAAAATACACAAAAGGCTAGAAATTGCTATAAAACCTTCTAATGTGAATCTGAAGGGTAGTGTGGAAATCAATCTGCAAATTTCAGGAAAAGACTGAAGCTGCAGTTCATTCACTGGCCACTGGAGGCTGGCGTCAGTAGTGAGCAGGTTCCCATTGACTGCAGTTGTAAAGTGCTCAAAATTAAATTAGAAAACACATTAAAAGTTCGATACCAAAAGGGTTATGATATGAAGGATTACCAGGAAGTAACTGAAGCTGCAGTTCATTGACTGGCCACTGGAGGCTGCGTAGTGATGGTCTTCTAAAATTCTCCTAAAAATAAGTTTCAAAAACTTATTGATGATGGTACAAACTTAATTTAAAATTAAAACTTAAAAACTTATTTAAGTTACAGTTGGTTGTGTAATTAGTTCATTATTAAATTTCTTTTTTATTAAAAACAAAGTCGTTTTAGTTAATAGTGGAAATTCTGATTACATGAGAGACATTTAAACCAAAAAAACATAATTGAGGTAGTTTTATTCATTACATTTTTACATTAAAAACAAGCCGTTTTATTTAATAATAAAATTTGCGTAAATAAAACTTAAAACAACTTTAACTGTAATTTTTTTTTTCAGATAAAAACAAAGGCATTTTGTTTAATAGTAGGAAGTGCTTATAAATAAAATAGATATTTTACATTAAAGGCTGAAGAAGGGAATCAAATGCATCAAAATCAATGATTATCAACAAAATCTGAATAATGAAATCTTTCTAAGTGAAATATCATGACTGTCCGAGGTCACCGGTGCAGTGTGTGGAGCTAGCGACCCGTCAGGAAGCCATGGTCCCGTCCCCATCTGCTTCATCAGTGTCATCTCTCTTGAAGAGCACTGTCCACCCGGAAGCTCCTCTCAATCCTGACAGCTTCGCTATTTAAACCTTCCTCCAGATCGTCCGAGTGCTTGAGGAACCGTACGACTCTCCTGATACTTCATTAATCTCCATCAACCGCAGTGACGCTGACAGCGGGGACAAAGCTGGCCGCAGCTCTCCTCCCCGTGCAGATAATGCGTGTTTTACAGTAGCCCAGATGTCGGGACTCAATGAAACATCGGAGGGGAATCAGCCGAGGTGTGTTTGGGGATGTCTGTATTGACTGGCGGCAGTGTGGGGACGGCGATACGAAGGGCTGCTCGACTCTGATTACAGAATTAAAAGAGAGCGCTGACAGAGCGACTGGCAGGCCCCAGCCATGGGTATAATTGTATCTGTGGAGGGATTTGGGTTTGACCAAAGTGTGCCTCATACTCTTCTGATTATCTCGTGCAGGAAGAGCTGCACGGATGAAATGAGACTTGCATTAACCTTTCTTTCTTCTCTCTCTCACTCTTTCTGACAGAGAGACACCTATTGTACGCCATTTGTTTCCGGCTCATTCCGCAGTTGGGAGTCTCTAGATCTGCTTTAGGAAGTTATCAGATTCATCTCACTGCTACAGAGGAGTCTGTTCTTTAAATAGACCTGGGGTGATTCTAGGATCCGAGTTCAGGGGTTTGCTCAGCCAGATATGAGCCATGTGATGCATGCACCGTGCCTTAAAATAACCAAATTGTTTTGGATAGATTTCTCGCTACCAATATTGGTCTTGGTCTCATGGCTGAAGCTAGGAAAGCCTGCTTTGTTAGAGATCTGGGAACGGGTGGAGGAATGTTGTGCCAGGCTTTCATTTTGCTTTGGAGCATAGGGTTCAAAATGTAAGGATGAGTACCTGACCTTCGTTTTGCCAGTTTTCTGTCACTTTGGCTTATATCTGATCTATTTCCACATTAAAAAAAGTATCCAGTCCTAAAACATTTAAATATATATATATGGTATGACGTATGGTAAACGTTTAACTGAGGTTCGGCTTTTCACCAAGACATTTCATGTCACACCAATTCAAAATCAACGGCTCGCATGACACTTCTCATGTTATTGAGAATTTAAAAAGCATCCAGGTATTTCTGGAAAGTTGGGTTTCCAGGTCTATTGATGCCGTTCCAACTGTTTGTTTTTAACTGGAGCCAGATCTGGAGAAAAGCCGTTGCACTCAGTGCTGTGTTTGTGTGATGGAAAGGTAATGACTCTATGGTGTGATCACATTCACGGCAGGAACCTGGAAAAAACTCCCAATCGGCCCCGGGCTCAGAGCACTCTCTTGCACAGATGCGCAAACACACTCCACAGAGAGACTCCATAAATTGTCATCTTTCTCACATTTGCGAGACAAAGTCTGATGCAGTGTAGTATAGTGTTCCTGTCTGAAATTGCTACAGAAAAACAAAACCGTTTCTGGATTACTGTCTCTGTACTTCAGACCAAGATTGAATAGAAGATGTGAATTATAAAAGAGAGCGAGCGATGACGGAATATTTGAAATTGTAGTACTTTACATGTTTTGATTGTAGGTCATAGAGAGGGATATTTTGTCGCGCTCGGCAGGATCATCGAGAAACCATGCATACTGATTCCTCTGCCTGATTTCCATCCACACACATGAACATCTCTTTGTGATTTCAGCAATTTATTGTATAATCTCTATTTTTCTCTTGGGGAATGAGGATTTTGGAGGAATGATTGTTGGGTTTGGGATTCTTTTCATATTTTAATCTTTGTTCAGGTCTCGTCACAGCTCTGAAAGTTCAGGTTGGGCACATTTTTCAAACCTAGTTTGGTCAAATGAGATGCAACAACCAATAAAACCCCCTTCCACAGGGTTTAAAAAATATTCACTTTAAAAACCCATTGTTTCAGCCTTATTAAATTGAAAATTTGCTTCCCTGGGTCTTAAATACATTTTTTCACACGTCTTATTTTTCTGATGTTTTTAAAGCTCTTGTATTCTTTTATTGTCGTTGCTTGTTTGATGATCACCGACCCCATAAATGGTGATTCTTGATCTTGAGCTCATTTTTCATTCGAGAAAGTTATCGACATTTCTTCAAAGTGAAGTGGTGAAGACCCAGAGATGAACAATGTTCTCTGAAGGGGTTGGTTCTTTTCCTGCTCTGCTTTGGTTTTTTCTCTCACTCCGAGGGTTCGGCTCTGCTCGCTGAAACAATTTATTGAGGCCCGTTCGTTCAAACCAGTACATGTTTACTGTGGCTCAGCACAGTTTGATTTCCATATGTTCTAGAACAGTGAAGCCCACGCTTTTGTTCCAGAAATTAAAACGTCTTGAATGTCAGGATCTTGGACTTCAGGGAAGGCACATCAGAGAGGCTTCAGATTTGTGAATTAGAAGAAATAAAAAGCAATTAGTGGCTGTTTTTTTTTAGGTTTCAAATGCCATGGTAGTCATCCATCAGCTGGTGCCACTTCGCCCGAGGGGGAAACCACATGGCACCACACCAAGGGGGAGAGAATAAAGAACGGCAGCTATGAAAGGGCAAATCTTGAGGCTGTAAATCACCAAATCGCAGTTCCAGCCACAGAACATTTACTCTATTCACCGGCAAACATTATGGGACAAAAACCAATGAGCTCAACGAGACTTTGTTTGCAGTCATGCATTCTCCATGCGCCTTCTGGGGGTTTCTCCCAGTACATAAACATTGATGGCCCCTGCTGGACACCCCTGACTTTCACCAATGTGAGCTGGAGATGAGCACCAGGAGGTTAATTAGGATTAATGGATAAGGCTAAAATGTTAGCCATCAGTAGTGTTTTAGCGTTTTTTAATCTGCTGTGATGGAGAATGGCCGTTACTTTTTGTTAGGTTGTCAACCCTTTTAAGATACCTGATGCTTTCCATTTCACTTCTCAAATATCACTGTGCTTGGATCAGAAATTTCAGTTAAATAAATATATCGTATACTAGAACGGCAACTTCGACAAAAAATTGCAGGGGTGCCCAAACGTTTCCAACCACTGCATCAACATTTGGGGCTTCAGTACCCCCATTAAAAACCTTAAAGCTTTATCTGATAATTTCTACGATATTCCCATTATTGTTATTATCTTACAGCTCTTGCATCAAAGCAAGACACAGGGATGCAAAATGCAAAACAGGGATTGTGTGTTGCCTTTGAGGATTAGTTCTCCTCCCGTGTTTCTTTCCACCCCTTACTACATCTACACGAACCATTTCCCCTTGACACAACTTGAGCGGAGCAAATGTTATCAAAATGGTCATATTTAACTTTAAACATAAGCCTAAGAGCTTCCGTCTCCCCTTCGGTGGTGTCCGAATGGAGGTCCCTGTCATTGAGACACGTTTGATATTCTGGACGCAGTCCTTCCTGTGGAGCCATTTTGAAGCTTCCCCATCGAGGAACCATTTACGGAGGCCACCAGGCGCCTCCAGCCGGGCAGAAACTCTCCACGCGGTCCCTTCTACCGTAGATCGACCTCAGCAAGCATCTCCGCCAATATGTTAATACGCCGCTTTCAGAAACAAGTCATATTCACGCCGGCTATTTTCACCCCAGCAGACCACAAGCACGTCTCAGCCCCTCGCTTTACAAACACCAGAAAATCACTGATGTTTCCCTCTCTTCTGACTAAACATGCAGATTTCCAAAGGTCAGAAATAACAGGGTTTATTTTGCTGGGCTTGAAAGTTTGGTAATGCATTCATGTTTGCTCTAAAGAACATTGAAAATCAAGAGGTTAAATCAACAAACTACTACTTTTTTGAAACTGCTTATAATTATTTGGTGCTCTAATCAACCTCAAGATTTCCAAGAAAAAGTAAAAATTTTACCTTTTAAAGGTCAAAATTTAATAAAAGGTTAATTTATTTACTCATATCACAGCTGCTAGAAGATTGCAAGCAAATATGTTGACTTAAAAAATCTAAATCAGAATTTTAAAAAGTATAAATTGTGATATTTTATGATAGTCAAATTACTAAGGATAATTGTCAAAATTTTGACTTTTACATTTAACTTTAAAATCAAATTCATGAGATAAAATTTGAAAAGTCTGGCTTTAAAAAGTGAAAATTAAAAGATAAAAGGTCAAATTTCTAATGTTAAAAGTTCATAATATGAATAATTATAATTCTGACTTAAAATTTTTAAATAAAGAGATAAAATGTATAATTCTTTACTCTAAAGGTAGCAATTTACAAGATAAAAATGTGGATTTCAAAAGTAAAAAGTATGAGAAAAGACAATTCTGATTTAAAAAGTCAAATTGAAATCAAGAGATAAAAGGTCAAATTCTCAACTAAAGGTGTCAAAATGATGAACTGTTTAAACTTTAAAACTAAATTCAGTAAATTCAGTTAAAACTAAACCTTTTAAAAGTGTACATTTAAAGAACAAGTTAAAATGGACTTTCAGACAAAAATTCTGCAAAAAATACGACAAATGTAAATTTTTAAGTATAAGTTCTGACCTTTTAAAATAAAATCAAAACAAGCAGACGTAACATTATATGTAGATGAACACGACTCAATGGCTCGTTGCATCGATTCGTCATCCTATCCGCCATGTTACCAAGGGCAATACTGCTTTTCAAGACACAGTTGTGTATTATAGAAGGAGTAGAGATGCAGAACACTGGAGCTAAAACCCTTTTAGCAAAAACAGCTCTTCAGTCATTTTTTTGTTTTGGTCATGGTCACGAAAGAGGCGGAGTTAAAAACATCACTTTTTAACTTGTTTTATCCATAAGAGTTCTAATGGATTTAGCTACCCGTTAGATTTCACTGCCCTGGCATTACCTTTGATCAACAAAGTTTACATCAAATATCACAAAAAGCCATTTTTGCCTCACACTCGTCATGGTTTCAGATATTTAGTGTTATAAATCAACTCTAATTTAAAAGAGTGGATTTTATTCAATCTGTTAAGGTTTGTAACAGTATTTAAATGTATATACAATGTATATGTTGTTTTCGTATTTCTATTACAATGCTCTGTTGGTGTTTTCGCCGATAAACAGACATTGGGCATTAGACTTGAAATCTGGCAGTTCAAAAGTTTGTTTGACTTGTGTTTGAAACGAATACAACATTGTGAACATTTGATGTTTTGTTCCACACAAAACCAAGCCCAGCTCCTGCTCTTTATCTCAAGCAATCTCAGTCCAACACTCAGCATCCGGGTGATACTTCCATCTTCTTCTACAATCACTGCATTTCTGGTTCTCAAGCCAATTTGTCACCGTCCCCGAACCCGCATCTTCTGCCACACTACACAAAACCTCTAACCAATTAACTCATTGTGTAGTACTCTGGTCCAGAGATATAAGATAAGATACCGGTGGCCATTTTAGGGGCTACAACTGCAGCGTTTTTGCCTTTCCATTTGAGTGCAGGTGTCTAGATTGTGGATAAGCTGGCGTAAGGTAAAGTAAAAGAGCAGAGCCAGAGATGTGGGCATTTCTAAAGGCTCTGTCTGCCAGCCTGTGTTTACCTGACACTCAGATTGACAGCTGAGTGATTGGAAATATCCCCCACTCACTGCCGGCGAGGCCTCTGAGTGCAGAGAAAGTGCTTTTGTAGTCTGGCTGTAATGGCCCAAGTTTGAATTGAAGGTTGAAGGAAAAACGCTGCTCTCTGGCCACTTGGGAACGGTGAAACGAACAGAGTCTTAGCTCAGGAACGCTGAGTGTGTCTGGTGCTGTTATCTCAAAGCATTCGTGCTAATCTGTTAGTGTTTATAAAAGCAAACTTTAGAGACTTATTTTTTTCTCCTTGAATGACGATACAAGAGACTTCTCTCTGAGGGATCTCATGGAAATCAGCTTCCACTTCATTTTTTGCTACGGCTCTCTAGTGGATAACAAAACATTCTGCCAAATTTGCCTCCCAGACACTCATTTTCAGAGCTAATTTTCTCATTTGGTGCTGATGAACTCCCTCGACGCGTCATGAAGGCATAGGTAAAGCGATTGTCAGTGTCTGGGAAATTAAAGCGGCATTATGAATTTCTTCTTTGTGAAATTAGTGGGTGTAAAAATAGAGTTCAGACGACATTCTTCTAACTTTTTAATGAGGTTTGTCTTCTTTTTTGATGGACAAGTTTAGATAAAGTTCTTTAGGAGTGTTGTAATCGTATCACCTGTAATTGTTATCAAAGGCTGTATCAAATATTACTTTTTTTAACTCAAGTGATCAAACTCCTACTAATACATCATACAATGTAATTTCTGGACTATTATTTTAAGATTCTGTCTCTCAAGGTGGAAATTCGTACACCCTTCTGGAATTTCTGAGCAGGAGAACTTGCAAAATCACTGGTGGATCGAATACTTATTGGCCGTAATGTATATTCCAAAACCACACTAAAAAACTGAAGAGAAGTGAACAAACAAAAAATAGACATATTATTAACTCAATATTTGGTAGTATCTCTTGGTGAACATTGAAATCAACAGCTTCCTGATCCACTCCGATAGAATTGTGGATCCCTCTTCTTCATCATTGGTGGCTATTTCAGAACTCTCAAGCACTTTGTTTTTAACTGTTTTTGAATGATTTTTGTGTAAATGTCCTATTGAAAGGCCCATGAGCTCTGCCGGAACTCTGATCTCTTTACCGCATCGTGCCACAAAACTCTGTATTTCATGATGACATTTACAGAGTTGGAGGAAGTTTGGGGTTCCTTCTGGAACAGAATCTTCAAGTTTTACTGCAGAGATTGTTTTCTTTTCTTTGAAAGGGTGCTCCCTTACAGTGAGGAGAGGAGCCAGCAGAGGTTGTTAAGGCATTAGTTCAATTGTTTCTAGCTTGTTCTTCTGCATGGAAGGTGAAGACAGTCTGGAATCACTCTCATTTGGCTTGGGAAAGTGGTGGATTTTTACAACATAGACTGTGATGTGGTCTGAAATTATGCCTGATTTTAAACCGCTTAAATTATTAGAATATGACCCCATTAAAAGCAATTTTATTAAGACAGAATTGTTAAATTTTTTTTTGTAAAATTTGACCTTTAAACTGAGCAATTTAATAAATATATCATTAACGAATCCTGATACTGGAACAGTATCTATATTAAATCCATAACAGCTAATTACGCGACAAGGAAAATGTGACGCGAACCGAATATTTCTATTTTCCTTGACATGTTGCGTATAAAAACGGAGGTAGAATGTAAGAAACTCAATATTTATGATAAGAATGTTTGCTATGCAACTGTCATAGAACTGAGAGAAACAGTTACACTTCACGGACGAAACTTGAGTTTCACGGACAACAAAACATAGGAAGAGAACCGGTCAAAATGATAGACGTATCCTTAATCCAATCAAAAGCTGAGCTTTCAAACCAGCTCTCCAATCACAGCAGAGATGAAAGGCGGGATGTCCGGTTGGATGACGCAGTTGTAGAAGTGGAAGCCCCGCCGTCAATCAAATTAAAATATAACAAACTGGACTAAAAAGAGCGCAAGTGTAGATTAAAATAACAATGTTCTGCGTGTAAATTACCGAGGATATCTGTCGCCTTCCAACATTTCACGTAATGACCGGTACGTAGCAGCCAAAGTGTTTGCGAACGACCGCTTGGAATCTTTGTGTTTATGCTAAGCTAAGCTAATGTTAGCATTCGGTGATTCCTGGGAGTTTAACATCCGAACGGGGAGCGAATACAACGCTGAAAAGAGCCTTAAAGCCACACGTCTCTCGTGTATTAACAGTTAAAGCCGTCTGTGAGGGTAGCTGGCAGTGTGGGCTGTCTCTAAAGCTTGTTTTACGCTGTCGTGTGTTTTAGCGCCCGAAGGGCCAGTGAAAGCGGGAGCCATGGCGGACAGAAGCAGCGGCACGGAGCAGGTACAGTGCATCACTTCATAGCCCATCACTTATTCTCTAATGCATTTGCTTTGATGAAGTTTTCACTTTGTTGTGTTTAATGCTGGTGCTTCCTGTGTGGCCACCCCTTTCGTGTGTTAAACCCGCCCATCTCCAGGACGGACAGCCCTCGCCGCTCGCGCTTCTCGCCGCCACTTGCACGGGCCTTGGATCGTCCGCCCCCGGAGCAGAGAACGGGTCCAACCCCAGCAACAACAACCCTTCTGCCGGAGAGGTGAGTGCGTAATCACCTCCACTGGGACTAACCGATGGTTGTGCACTAAAAGGGACGTGTTTATTTGGGCAGTTCACATAAACACGGGTGCATTTAAGTTACTCTTCTAATCAAGTAAGATATAAAGAAGTTTTGGTTCTGAAAGCGACTTAACTTTCCCAAATCTAAGGTGCTTTTTGAGCCATTAAGTTAAAATGTATAAAAGTGTAAGGACTATTTTTACAGTAAAGTCAAAGAGCCCATATTGGGTGGTTTTTAAAAGCATTTCCTGCAGTGTGTAAGTTTGATGAGCATTCTATTCGTTTTTTTTTTCTTTATCGAGTTATTTTCTTAATAAATTTTTTTTTTTTTTTTTAATAAGAAACGAGTCATTAAAACAAATATCTTGCTTAGTTATCACAAGGAACACATTTGGTTAATTCGGGTTCTCTTAAGGTTTAATCATGTGAATCCAAATACGATTTTAAAACCTTTAGGAAAAGCTTATTTTAAACATCTAATGTAACACCTTTACTCTTGCCCTGGAAATAACCATAGAAGCTGGTAGGGAGTTTTAAAAAATCAAAGAATGACTAACCGTACGGTTGACATGCTCTACTAACAGTAAATGGCATCATTCAAATATTCTCTTTTGCTCCATAGAACGCGGACCTTTCAGTGCAGTTAACAGGGTCTGAGAGATGGGAGGCAGTAAAGGACGATTCGGGTGTTCTGCATCTCCCTGGTAGCAGCATTGTGACCTCCAATGGACAATACGTTCTTCCTCTCCAGAGCCTGCAGGGTCTCCAGAACCAGCCCATCTTGCTTACGTCTGGAACTGATGGGTCCACTGGTGCTATGCCTAATATCCAGTACCAAGTCATCCCTCAGGTACAAGCCCAATCATGGTTAATCCCATGCAGTTGGTACAATTCTAAGAGACATTGGCCTAGTGTAAAGGAGCAAACTAATGCTTCTCAAAGATCCACTGTTGGTTTAAACTGCTGTTATTTCTTTTCAGGTTCATACTGCTGATGGGCAGCTGGCTTACTCGGCTGTCGATGGGGCATCGATGGTGCAGGATGCATCGGGGCAGATCCAGATACTCCCAGATGGCACCCAAACCATCAGTATCACCGGAACCACATCTACAGACGTCCTCAGTAACACCCAAAACCTTGTGACCCAGTCAGGCCAAGTGCACCAGGTCCCACAGGTCTCTCTGGCAGGCTCTGCATTTGGCAGTCAGAGTCAGGTGGTCACAAACGTGCCTTTGGGCTTGCCTGGAAACATTACCTTTGTGCCCATAAACAGCGTGGATCTGGACTCCCTGGGACTTTCCGGAGCACATCAGATAGCCACCGGCATCACGGCTGACGGACAACTGATCATGGCCAATGATGGCACGGAAAACTCAGAGAAAACCGGAGAGCAGACGCTCAACTCCAACACCGGTGATTTGTTTGTGCCCACCACATCATCTTCCTCACAGCAGCAGACGGCGAGTACGATAGACTGCACCGGAGTTTTGAGCCAGGCCTCAGCCGGAGAGCAGGGCGACAATTCAGGATACCTCAGTCAGGGTACCGTGCAGGTCTCAGGAGGTCAGCAGGTGATCCAGTTACAGCAGTTACCTCTCCAGAGTGGTGAGGGGCAGGTTTCGACTCAAGCTCAGCAAGGTGTGCAGAACATCCAACTCATCAACCCGGGGACGTTCCTCATCCAGGCCCAAACTGTCTCTCCCTCAGGCCAGATACATTGGCAGACCTTTCAGGTAAGGCTTGTTTTATTTTATTAAGAGGTGTATTTTTTTAAGCTTTTGTGATGAACAAGAAGTTATCTTTTAGAGGAATTTTCTTTCTACCATGATTTGATCGAGCCGTTTTTAGCTCACAAAAATATAGGATTGACAAAAATGCATGAAAGTTTCTGAATACAACTGAGACAAGTTCTTGAACTTTTGAGATCATGGACTAACATCTCAGAGTTAAATTTCGGCGTCAAAGTTCTGTTTTCTTTGCGCTGTGTAGACTTATTTACTGATGCTGTGCTGTTAAAAGGTTCAAGCTTCTCACATATCTGTTTTTTTTTTGTTGTTTTGAGCTGTTTAGCCTTTTTATTGATGTCTAGCAGGTTCAGGCTCTCGTTAATTAGCTTAGCTGATCACTTTGTGCCTTTTCAGTGGTTTTCACCGTTTTGGTCCTTTCCAGGGATTTTAATTGTTGTGGTGTAAATGCCTTAGTATAAATGCACAAGAGTAACTATTGCCACATTCTTTGCTTGGGGTCACTGTGAGGCGCCTTCTTTGTTTACAAAGACCAAGTCTAATGGCTAATGAAACGAGGCTTCTGATTGGCTGATATGACTTCAGCCACCTGTTGGTTTAGTGTAGACTTTGCAGTGTTTTATGGGTTGTGGGTTTTGGAAACAAGAACAAAAACTGTGTTGGTATGGACAAGTTCTGTAGATGATGGGCTACTGGGCAGTTGTGACCTAATGGAGGAGAAGGTTGCTGTTTGGATCCAGATCAAGCTTCACCTTCTTGGACTCTATTTTTATTGAGTACTTCATTTGTTTGATTTTCTGCATGAAAATTTTGTCTTTATTAGTATTGTTAAGCCGTAGAGTGTAAACTTTTATAACTCAGCACAGAGTTATTAAAACTGCAAAAAGAACTGAAAAAACAAAATACCAGAACTTTTATGAGGCACATCATAGTCTTGCTTCACATTGTTTCATCAGAAACTGGCTTCTCTAACTTGAGTGCTCACTGATTGGATGCTTACATGTGGCAGATGCTCATTGGTTTAATATTTGCTCATGGGAGGAGTTCTTTGACCTTTGCGTCCTGACAAACAGTTACTCTGGCATTTATTTAAATAGTAATGAAAGACTTCGTTATATTTTATTATAGCACACCAGCAATGTGAACAGCCATAGACTAAAAAAAAACTAGGAAACTGACCAAAAGAACTATTCCATTGATGTACTAAAATGACCTTTTCAATTGCTAAATACCAGAATAGCAGTGATTTACAGTGAAGCTTTAGTATGTTTTTATGTAACGACTACAGAACCAGTTGTTATTTAATACTGGTTCTTCAATTTAACCTTTGTAAATATTTTTAAAATCTATAAATATTAGGAGGAAAGTTCAGTCTTTTCCCTTTGAAATGTATAAACTCATCTTTTACTTCTTCCTCTAGGTCCAGGGGGTTCAGAATCTGCAGAACCTCCAGCTCCAGGCAGCACCGGCAGCGCAGCAGATCACTCTGGCCCCAGTGCAGGCGCTCTCTCTTGGGCAGGGCAGCAATCCTGCCAGCTTGAGCACCGGACAGATGCCAAACCTGCAGTCGGTGACTGTGAACACAGCTGGCCATGCAGGTGTTCAGTTCCAGCAGTCGGAGGACACAGACAGCACCGGAGGTATTGTTCTAGTCCTGTCATCATTCACTGGTTACAAACTAGTTCTTTTACTAGGGCAGGTTGATGGATCAATCTTAAAGATTTACTTTCAAAGCTTTATTTGACTGAAAATCTGTGTTTATCAACATCCACTGATGCTTCCCTCTTGGGTCCTGTAGTTTTGAACATTGAGAAGCACAAACAATATGAAGTTATATAATAATAATAATACATTTTACATGAGACGCTTTTCAAGACTTTAACCTCTTAAGCCCGAGAGTCCCCGGTACCGGGGACTTGCCCCCTTGTGCGTTACATTTTCACTCATAGCTCACTAACCCTGAGAATAACCCACACATATTAAATATTGTTGTGTTCAGCGGAAACTCCTCTAAAAACGTATCTAATTCAATTTCATATCCGTTAACCACAGCTCGAACGTCATGCAAATAAACAACAACATGTCCGGAGTATAATTCATGACCACGTTTTTGTTTATGTGCGATATGTATCCACAATATAAACGGAAACACCCAAACCATTACATTAAATGAACGCTAACAACCAGCTGAATCCAGCGATATGCAACTCATTTACATTGCATGAAGTATTTCAGAGCAGGGAGCGAAAGTTCCCCGAAAAAACACCAGCGAAAACCAAGCAAGCATGTAAATTTTGTCTTACCTTTGCCGTTTTTTCAACAAAAAGTTATTTCCATAGCAATAAAAGTCAGTTTGTTGTTATGTCCGGTCGATAGCTTCGCGAAAACTCCATTTTGGATTTTTTCTGTTGCTCCGTGGTCTCATGACGTCACCAAATATGGAATGACTCCCCGTGCGTAAGAGGTGGTCTCTCCACGCTGCGCGTCGTGTGATTCGTCGGCGATGCTGTCCGTCTCAAAATGGTTGAGCTTATTGGCTTCCTCAGAATCAGAGCTTTCCAGCGATATATAGAGCTCCCGGATTGGACAGATGGTCGGGGGTAGGGACACGCAGAAGCTCGACGTCGAAAGCGTTTGTGAATGAAAGGTTCCCAAAAGCGCAGCAAGATGGGGTAAATGAGCTTCCACCCCCCTTTTACAGCGTTTCTTTAGGAGTTTTTTTTTGCTGAAATCATGTCCCGTAAGCAAGAAAAGAAGACCATGAACGTAGCGGAGGGTTTGGACAAGATTTTTCCATATTTCAATTATTGTGCCAAATTGTGCCAAACTTTGCCAAAATGGATTACACCTGAACTTTGTTCAATCAAAACCTGTACAGAATATTAGTTTCTAGTAGTATGGACACCATACTTGCTACAGATGTCCTTCACAT
>SRMA01026295.1:36043-46539 GCA_007224835.1 Danionella cerebrum | reverse complement strand
GAGTCGTGCAGTACAATATGCAGGTGAGGAGTGGCGTGTTGCTTGATTTTGGTTGTAATAGAGTAATTTAGAATGAAGTTATGAAGCATATTCTGGGTAAAACATATTTTGGATCTGGTCATTTGCAGACGGTCCCTAAGTGATTCCATGTCAGGGGGTTGTGTCAAAGACGGTAATGTGTTTCTGCGAATGAAACTTGTTTTGATAAAAAAGTTTTGTAGTTTGTCCGCTACATAACACAGATTAAAAATAGGTATTATTTGTTTACTAAGAACATTCTGGTCTCGAACTATTGAGCAGAGAAAACCAAATCCGTGAATCTGCAGCTAACTTTACTGAACTGTAACGGGATCGATGATCAGCTGATATTGTTGATATTATTATTGATACTGATATCAGCCGCGATCGACCGGTTTGACGTAATGAACACCCCTGCTGTACAGTTTGTAAACAATATAAAAGCAAGGTAAGAGATAGTACAAAGAAATACACTTCAGAGTTTAAAATCAATTAAAAAAAAAAAAAAACCTTATCAAGCTGGGAGGATTATTTAATTTAATAAGTATAATGTTAGTTTAAGTGTTTGACATTGATGCGTAACCACAGACACCAAGTCATCCGTAAATATTTAAACGAATCAGGTCGCTGGAAATAAAGAGTTAAACATGATAAACCAGAGATGAATGCAGCTCCAGTAACATCCAAACTACCCTGCTGCTCCAAACCAGTTTGGGATTAAGAGTGAAATACAAACCATCTCGCTTGAACCGAAAGCTGGTAGGTCTTGGTCCACCGATTATAGTCTGAGGAATAATCACTCAATAATAAGCGAGCACTCAACAATTCCAAAACATTAATAGTTTAGTTTTAATAGCTGTATGCAATACAAATGTTTTTTTTAGACTTTTAGGGGTTTTCCTTTTTAACCTCTTAAGCCCTGAGGCCTATTTTCAGAAAATCCTATACTTTTACTTTTTAAGGCATTTCTCAGCTTTTACAAGCCCTAAACTGCAAATCTTGGTATCAAAATGAAGATAGGTTCTTGGGGAGTGGTGTGGATGAGTTAATTTGACAGTCAAGAACACTGGGTAAGAGTAATTGATGTTGGAATGGCCAAAAAATGAACTCCGCCTAAAAAAAAAAAACGTTTCCTCCAATATCTCTTTATTTTACTTATAACGAAGCAAATAAACACAATCAATTGTAACCACTACATGTCAAGAACATCTGTAGCAAGTTTGGTGTTCATACTACAAGAAACTAATATTCTGTAAAGGTTTTGATTGAACAAAGTTCAGGCGTAATCCATGTTGGCACAATAATTGAAATATGGAAAATATCTTGTCCAAAGCTTCAGCTACGTTCATAGTCTTCTTTTCTTGCTTACGGGACATGATTTCAGCAAAAAAACCTCCTAAAGAAACACTGTAAAAGGGGGGTAGAAGCTCATTTACACCATCTTGCTGCGCTTTTGGGAACATTTCATTCACAAACGCTTTGACGTCGAGCTTCTGCGTGTCCCTACCCCCCCGACCATCTGTCCAATCCGGGAGCTCTATACATCGCTGGAAAGCTCTGATTCTGAGGAAACCAATCAGCTCAACCATTTTGAGACTGACTGGATCGCCGACGAATCACACGACGCGCAGCGTGGAGAGACGTGCTCTTACGCACGGGGAGTCATTCCATATTTGGTGACGTAATGACGCCACAAAGCTAAAGAAATAATCAAAAATGGCGTTTGCGCGAAGCTATCGACCGGACATAACAACAAACGGACTTTTATCGCTATGGAAATAACTTTTTGTTGAAAAAACGGCAAAGGTAAGACAAGATTTACATGCTTGCTTGGTTTTTGCTGGCGTTTTTTCGGGGAACTTTCGCTCCCTGCTCTGAAATACTTCATGCAATGTAAATGAGTTGCATAACGCTGGATTCAGCTGGTTGTTAGCTTTCATTTGATGCCATGGTTTTGGTGTTTCCGTTTATATTGTGGATAAATAAACAAAAACTTGGTCATGAATTATACTCCGGATATGTTGTTGTTTATTTGCATGGCGTTCGAGCTGTTGTTCACGAATATGAAATTGAATTAGATACGCTTTTAGAGGAGTTTCCGCTGAACACAACAGTATTTAATATGTGTGGGTTATTCTCAGGGTGCGGGAGCTATGAGTGAAAATGTAACGCACAAGGGGGCAAGTCCCCGGTACCGGGGACTCTCGGGCTTAAGAGGTTAAACTACGGATGTGGAAACTGATGGATTAACAGAAAGAATTGTTAAATAAGAGCTAAAGTTTCAAATGCGTTCACAATAAATATTACCTTAAAATAAAAGTAGAATTTTGAGCAGTAAATGTTATATTTCCTGCATAACCCAACTCGAGCGTAGCAGAAACCAGATGGCACCACACTCACAGTCTGGTTATTAATTACATTTCTACTGACTCCTAGAAGAGGACAGGAAGTGGTCAAGGGAACACTCTGCTGTTAGTGTAACGCTGACCGTGCTATACTCTGTAGATGTTCAGATTAAGGAGGAGCCTGATTCGGAGGAGTGGCCTCTGGACAGTAGCTCTACGCTGAATGCCAATGACCTCTCTCACCTTCGTGTTCGTTTAGTGGAGGAGGAGATGGAGGGATTGAGCCAGGATGGCAAACGTCTGCGCAGGGTCGCATGCACCTGCCCCAACTGCAAAGATGGAGGAGGGAGGTGAGCGCCTACAACACATACATGTGATGAAGGGTGGGGCTGGATGTACACGTTACGTATTATTCTTGTGGCACATCAACATTATTTTGGGGAAATGTAGCTTGTATGATAGCTCCAATTAAAATATTGGAATATTTTAATAATATATTTGCTTTAATAATCTTCCTGTTTATAATAAGAATGCATATTTATTAATTTTATATACTTTAAAAGAAAGTGTTAATTTAGATTTATCTTAAAAGTTAAAAATAATATTATGCATTAATTGTTTGTATGATTAAAGTAGCAATTTTTAAGTTAAAAGACAATAATATTTAAAATTACAAGTGTGTTCATCTGTATATTGCTAAATTAAAGGTTAATAACTGTATTTTTATTTATATGGTGAATATTTCGCGAAAATTATTCAATTTCATTTCCTCTGTAAGTTTACTATTCAAGCTCTCCCCCTGCATAGATGCTTTGTGTTCATTTCATATTTCAGGGGATCGAACACAGGAAAGAAGAAGCAGCATGTGTGTCACATAGCTGGCTGCGGTAAGGTCTACGGGAAAACGTCTCATTTGCGAGCTCATCTGCGCTGGCATTCGGGCGAGAGACCTTTTGTGTGCACCTGGATGTTCTGTGGGAAGAGATTCACACGCAGCGATGAGCTGCAGCGGCACCGGAGGACGCACACAGGTACTCGCACGCATGCGGCTAGCATACACAACCACAATGAATTTCAAGAATGTTGGCATCTGGAGAGCATTTGGGACTGCAGAAGTTTTTGAAGGTAGAGAGCAGCTGATCTTGTGACAGTTCTGTACATGTCCATCAGTGTTTTAAACTTGACACTGGCTGCAATGGGGAGCCAGTGGAGAAGATGAGAGGCTCCTCTAGGTTCCATGAAGACGTCTGAGTGCACAGAAATGAGCTTGAACTAGAAGCTGAGTCAGATGCACTGTTCAGAGGTCACTGATCTGGATGATTGAGCTGTGTTAGGGATGTGCTCATGGAATGTTAGCTGCCATGAGCACATAAAACCCCCTAAAGATTCTTGGCCAAGATCATAAAGGACTCTAGTTGAATGGTGACCCAGCAGCTCCATCTAAGTCATGTTGAATTGTACGTATAAAATAGTCCAGTTGCGATGTGATTGTTAATCACACAGTAAATTAAAATGTAGGCGGTAAGTTTTATGCTGCGATGACACTTAGTCACCTACTGGTATTATGTCTTTCTATCTGTGCGCTTCAATCACTTCCGCTCACTATCGTATTTTCTTATTTTATCTCTTTCTGCATTGTCTTGTTCTTTCTGTCTGTGTGCTCTCTCTATCTATATACGCTCTCTGCACTCTTTCAGAAAATTTGTGTAGAAATTAATCATATTTATTACATGGTCTACTGAACAATGTTGGGACTTGCAGGACGAAATGATTTTACTAGTGGGAGGTTTACGGAATTTGTTTGATTCTATTACTTTAAACTAGGGGTGTAACGGTACGCTAAAATCGTATTCGGTTCGGTACAGTGTCTCAGAGAGCTCGGTTCGGTTAATTTTCGATACAAAACAATAAGAGCTTACAAAATCTTTATTTTGAAAAGCTGCCAATACACAATAGAATTCTTGCATAAAATATATAAAAGTGACACATTTGGGTGAACTCGCCTAGGAACAATGTTCCACTGCACTTAATATCGCGCTAATAATAAATGTATATTATTTAATCATAAAATATATACCGAAACGATACGCAAGTGTACCGAACCAAACAGGCTGCACCGAAATGGTTCAATACATTCCCGTGAACCGTTACACCCCTACTTTAAATGTGTACGTTGTGATGATTTGTTCCCCTAAATTGCTTTTTTTATATTACTTGTCTCTCCCCCCCACACCAGGAGAGAAAAAGTTTGAGTGCCATGAGTGCTCGAAGCGGTTCATGCGCAGCGATCACCTGGCCAAACACATAAAGACGCACCAGAACAAGAAGGGGGGCAGCACGGTTACCAGCATGAGCGGAAACGTAACATCGGACGGCATCATTACAGCGGGAGGCACTACCCTCATCCTCACCAACATCCAACCTGGCAACATGCAGGGTCTGGCGACTGTCAATGCTTCGGTCAATAACTCCAACGCCACAGAAATCCCCCTGCAATTAGTATCTGTGTCCACCGGGGATGCTGCTGAGTGACCAAGGTTCCTCTTTGATGTCAGTTCTTTTTCTGATTGACTGCATCTCTTGTGCATTTAACCTCGCTTTTATACCTTTCCATATTTACCTTCCTTTACGTAAATATGCATATATACACACACTTATATATATTATATATTTTACAGAGTTATCTGGGAGGGGATGATGTTTTTAAGGGTTTTATTTTTTTTTCTTTCACGACACGGAGATGCCTTATATTATATCGGAAGCTGTTTTGTTAGATTCTTTTTGAAAGGTTAAACTATAATAAGCACTGGTTGCCAACAGATTGGGAAGTATTCACGTTATTTATTCCCCTGGAGTTTGATTACCTCCAAATAAAATCAGGCGTGAGAGGAAGCTTATTTTATTGTCTGAGCTGTTGTTTCGAAGCGCATGACACAGTCCTTATGATCAAGCTAATCATATAAAAGCTGATATCATTTATTAATTTTAAAGGAAAATATAGCATTGTACAAGGAAGCTGCCATGGTGTTCTTCAGATTTGTTACAACTTTAAAGTTTTCACAATTTTCCACATTTGTTCAAAATTTTCCAGCTTTAGAAAATCAGTTTAAAAAATGTCTTAGTTTTGTTCTACATCCACACTTATGTTATGGCTTTGTGCTTAAGTTTATTGTCCTTCTGAAAAATAATAGCACAGCCCTGGGTTTCAAACCATATTGCAGCAGAGCAGAGGATTCTGTTCTAAAAGTAAATACACAGCTGTTACGTTTTTTTTCCTTTCTGGAGAATTTCAAGCATTTTTTTTCCATAAAACAGTGCTCCATCAAATGTTTTTGACCAGTACGGAAAGAAGTATTTTCCAAAATACTAAAGAGGGCTGCAAATAATTATTATTCCCATAGCTGATTAAACAGATAAAAATAGCAATACATAGTGTTATTTATCTTCTTGACAGTGAAAATATCGAATTAGTTCCAAGCACCAAATATCAATACGTACATGTAAAAAAAAAAAAAAAAAATCACTATTCATTTTTAAATTACAATTTGCGACTGATGCACTTTCAAGTCAAAACAAATAACTTTGAAAAGTAAATTTAACCTTTTAAAGCATCTTCGTAGGGAACATTGACCAACATTTCTGGATTAAAACCAGAGACTTGATCTGTTTGGAGGTAACATTACTTTTATTGGGGAGTAAACAACGGAGAGGAATATTTACTGATGAGTAACATAATTTTCATAAGATCACAATGCTCCTGAACCTTCCTCTGTCTGTCTTTTTATTATTATTATTATTATGTTATTATTTTTTTTTTAGGAATCTAGTCAGCAATTTGAAAAAAAATGCGAAACAATCATGTAATTAAAAACAATATCAACTTCGAACAAGACGGTATTTATACAAACGTGCTTTTTCTAAAACATATTTCCTTTGGCTTCAACTTTTAAAACAAACTGAATGAAAACCATGTTTGTACGAATTCAACGCATTTGTCTTTGCCAAAATCGATGTGTTGAACTAGACACAAATGCAGCCGTTGACGCGTTTGTTTCAGGACCAAATGAATGAATACGGGCTGTTCAAGCCTATGGGGAGTGAACCATACTGCAGTACATTGTGGGAAATGGAGTTTGTCATTCTTATGTGATTTTTTTTTTCTATTCACATAATTTTAAACAGAGGTTGATCTCTTTTGTTGTTTTGAACGGTGGAATTTCTCTTCTTTATGGACAATACTCTTCTTTTGTTTGATTCTTGTGGTTTTTGAACTCTTTTCATTCATTTTTATTCCTTCCATTAATTGTGATTATCTTTTATCTTCGGGGTTGAGTATGTTGCCAATGTTTCTTTGTAAATCGAGATTTTTTATTTTTTTTTTTGTTTGTTTTAACATAGCCATGTTTAAAAGAGATCAGGTATTGTGGAATATTTTAAACTCTAAATGTAAGCGTTATAGGTTTGTTGTGTCCAAAACGAGAAAATTTTGGAAAAACTGAATTGAAATTACATGTCTCAAGGTAGGCTTACAATAGTCTTGATTTCTTATAAAATAAGTTTGAAAAAGTGCTGGGAGACAATGATGCACATTACTTTTTGGGTGCTATATCCCTTTAAATACATGTAATCAAATGTTTTGCTGATTTCATCATCACAAATTGTCCGCATTTCCCCTACATAGCTTTGTAAATCTAATTTCTGTTCATTATAAATACCATCTTAATGTCACATTTATACATTTTTATTTTTTTTTCTCTCCAAGAAAGATTTGTACTATTGTACAATGCCCACTTTTGAGGGCAGCTGTTTTAGTTCACACTAAAATGACTAAACTGAATCTGTGTGTTTGTTGGTCTCTTTTTTTTTTTTTCTCACATGCAGGAGTTGTGTTGATCAAAACACTGAAACACTACCTACCAGTAATCCCTGATCTTTTCATGATCAACACAGACTGGGCATTACCTAATCTACTACATCTGAGTAATTGATTTACAATTAGTTTTCTCTTCAATATGGAACTTAAATTTTGTATATTTATTACAATTTTAATGTAAGACAATAAAATGTTTTAAGGTCTATATGTAGCAAATTATCAGATGGTAGTAAGGATGCAAATATTAGTAAAGAGGTAGTGTTGGAGTGTATTCTTCAATATATCAGAAATTTGTTGCAGCAGCGTGAACTAAACAAAAATGTAAATACTAAAGCGCATGCATCAAATTTTCTGCATAAATTCATTAGAATATTGGACAGAGATTGTCAAAATATTAGAACTGATTCATAAAAGTATCAGTACACATTTCTCAAAATATCAGATATGATTCATAAACATCAGAATAGTCAAAAATCTGAAATTATTTGCCAAAGTATTAGATCAAATATTCCAAAATACTCAAGAGATTCAAATCAAAGAATTTTTTCTCTAAATATCGCTGTAAAACAAACACGACAGAAAAGTAAAAGTATCTGTGTAGTGTCAACATGCCCTATAGCATAAAAGGAATAAGGAAGCGCAAGTTCATCCCCGAGTTGAAATGACATTTCATTTGATATTCAAGTATTGCATTAGAAAAACCTAAATATTAGATGGTGAAAGTATGAAATTTCACTTCTGTGTGGAGTTATTTTAAGAAAGAGACAGTGACCTGAGTACAAGGTGACCAGTAGGTGTCAGTGCAGCAGCTGCAGGACACTCAGACCTCTGTCCATTTAACTTTTATCTCATACTTTTCAGTATTACTCTAAATGTGAACATGTAAAGAAAAGCATCATTATGGTGCATTTTAATAATGTATAAATGTAAATGCATTTATATCATGGTACATGATTTCATTGATAAATTGCCTAGAATTTGAGATATAGATCCAAAATAGACTAGATCATATATGTGGTTTTCGTGCCGATAACTTATCTAGGAAGGGACATCTAAAGGCTTATAGGTGGGGTGTCCGGATCTCAGTTCCTGGACCAGATTTCAAGATAATAAAAGCATTCCTCTTTTGGTCTGGACATTCTTTTTTAAAAAGATTTATTTTGTTGTGGCCTTTGATATTCATCAACAGCACAATTGAGTGTGACTAGAAATTAAGCAGGAAAGAGAGTAAGTATGGATGTGCATGTGCGCTCACCACCCACTAAGGATTTATCCTAAAGAAAGAGAGGGTGTACATGAGAAGATTCCTGTAAGAATTTCATAAATATCTTTTTACGAATTTGAGATAAGGATTAAAATATCAAAGATTGTAAATGGTTGAAATGCATATCTCAAATTACAAACAAAATATACTGCTACAAACTGCATCAACTCTCAGGTTCTGAGATTGTCTATTAACTCTCCAAGTTTCAAATGATTTTAAAAATTTTGCCAAAAAATGAAAAAACACCAAGGGGTTAGTATGTCGTTTTTGGTAAAAATGTCAAAAATTTCAAAACTCTGGAAACTACTGCCATAGACAATAGGGGTGTAGATGAAAAGATTCCTGTAAAAATTTTATTGATATCTTATTTAGAAATTGAAATATGGATTCAAATATGTTTAAAAATGTGACAATATTTCAAACCAGATTGCCAAAGGTTGAAGCACAAATCTCAATTTACCAACCAAATCTACTGCTAAAACTGCATGAACTCTACAGGTCCTGAGATTGTCTATTAACTCTCAATGTTTCAAATGATTTTAAAAATTTCAAAATTTTGCCAAAAAATGAAAAAACACCAAGGGGTTAGTATGTCGTTTTTGGTAAAAATGTAAAAAAATTAAAAACTCTGGAAACTACTGCCATAGACAATAGGGGTGTAGATGAAAAGATTCCTGTAAAAATTTAATTGATATCTTATTTAGAAATTGAAATATGGATTCAAATATATTTAAAAATGTAACAGTATTCCAGACCAGATCGCCAAAGGTTTAAGCACAAATCTCAATTTACCAACCAAATCTACTGCTAAAACTGCATGAACTCTACAGGTTCTGAGATTGTCTATTAACTCTCCAAGTTTCAAATGATTTTAAAAATTTCAAAATTTTGCCAAAAAATGAAAAAACACCAAGGGGTTAGTATGTCGATTTTGGTAAAAATGTCAAAAAATTCAAAACTCTGGAAACTACTGCCATAGACAATAGGGGTGTAGATGAAAAGATTCATGTAAAAATTTAATTGATATCTTATTTAGAAATTGAAATATGGATTCAAATATATTTAAAAATGTAACAGTATTCCAGATCGCCAATGTTTGAAGCACAAATCTCAATTTACCAACCAAATCTACTGCATCAACTCTCAGGTTCTGAGATTGTCTAATAACTCCAAGTTTCAAATGATTTTAAAAATGTAAAAAATTTTGCCAAAAAATGAAAAAACACCAAGGGGTTAGTATGTCGTTTTTGGTAAAAATGTAAAAAAAATTAAAAACTCTGGAAACTACTGCCATAGACAATAGGGGTGTAGATGAGAAGATTCCTGTAAAAAATTAATTGATATCTTATTTAGAAATTGAAATATGGATTCAAATATATTTAAAAATGTAACAATATTCCAGACCAGATCGCCAATGGTTAAAGCACAAATCTCAATTTACCAACCAAATCTACTGCTAAAACTACATCAACTCTCAGGTCCTGAGATTGTCTATTAACTCTCCAAGTTTCAAATGATTTTAAAAATTTAAAAATTTTGCCAAAAAATGAAAAAACACCAAGGGGTTAGTATGTCGTTTTTGGTAAAAATGTCAAAAATTTCAAAACTCTGGAAACTACTGCCATAGACAATAGGGGTGTAGATGAGAAGATTCCTGTAAAAATTTAATTGATATCTTATTTAGAAATTGAAATATGGATTCAAATATATTTAAAAATGTAACAGTATTCCAGACCAGATCGCCAAAGGTTGAAGCACAAATCTCAATTTACCAACCAAATCTACTGCTAAAACTACATCAACTCTCAGGTCCTGAGATTGTCTATTAACTCTCCAAGTTTCAAATGATTTTAAAAATGTAAAAAATTTTGCCAAAAAATGAAAAAACACCAAGGGGTTAGTATGTCGTTTTTGGTAAAAAATTAAAAAAAATTCAAAACTCTGGAAACTACTGCCATAGACAATAGGGGTGTAGATGAGAAGATTCCTGTAAAAA